>CM021735.1:25614239-25652987 GCA_011075105.1 Heteronetta atricapilla
ACAAACACACACACACAAACACACACACACAAACACACACACACAAAAAACAAACGAAAAAACAATAATATTCCAAAACGAGGTTTTAAAAACAGACTACAGAACTATCTGTTAGGCAGTGTCAGCTACACTTCACTTTTCATAAACCAATTTCTCTCAGCATCAAGTAATAAATAATACTCACTTCATTTTTTCCAGCCTAACTACTAAGCAGACTGAAAAATTTAATATGGGAAAACAGACCTGTGGATTAGAAACACGAGAACTATTTGTTCATAAATGATTTCTGCAAAATATTTTTTCCCTTTAGTAATGGGCAAGAAAAAAATATTCCACTTAAAGATAAAGTACAGCTTTGAACAACATAGTGTAGCTTAAACTGAACAGTTTGCTCAGGGGCAACAACTGTTTCTATGTGAAGTTAATATTTCCTTTTCTCTAAGTGCATCACTTTGCATTTAACCATACTGAATTTTGTCCAAAATTTTACCACCCTTCTATTACTTTGTGAAGTCTTTCAATAATTCTTCAGAGTTAGACCTGCAGTTTAGCTATTAACTTTGTACTATCATTTAATTCTGTCACTATTCAATCATTTTTTATGATTTATAGATGTATTATAAGTATTTATCCCCTTATGCAACTCCAGAGATGACTTCTATCCATTACAAGATAAATAAATGATTTCTTCTGAATTTTTAACCAAATATTCAGCCAAGGAATGTCTTACCTTATGGCTATGTTTTATTTTCCAGAAATTTAAGATTTTCAAGTAGGTGTTATCAACTACACATTATCCACATGCTATTGCCTCTTTCAAAGAATTCAGCAGTTTCTTTTTTACTTCCCTTTAGAAAGCCCAACTGACATATCACATTTTTTCATGCATTTCCCAACTGTTTTCCTCATTACAGTTTCTATGTGTCTGACTAACAGAGATGTCAAGCCTACTGATGTTTTGGTTCTGCAAACATATCCAAACAATTTACTTCATATCAAATTTGTTACCTCCAGTCCTCAGATACCAAGGCAACGCAAAGTGATAGGTTATACCCACTATCCTGTTTTTTCCTTATTTATTATAATTGCGACCAACATGATGCTACCTAAGAAGTATGAACATCATAAAGTTTGGGAAAAAAATAAGAAATAAACTGTGCTATCACTATTATTCTATGTAGACTACTTAACTCTGGTTTTAGTTGGAGATTTCCATTTTTAACTTCCCATAAACACAGCAACAGTATTTTTAGATTGGCCTTTGTGCTCCTAACATTTAACCTTACCTTTTATAAGACATTGAAAAAGACAAACCTCAAGTAAGATACCACAGATGTGCCTATACAAAGAAAAATGAACTACAAGCATCTTAATTTGAACTAAAAGCCCCGTTAGATTGCATAGTCGTATTTCTGTACCACTTACTGAACAGTGTCCAGTTACACATAATTAAGTATCTCTGGTAACTACGTATCTGGTTGTAACATGAAAAAAAATTAAGAATGTTGAAGAAATACTGCAGGGAGGCAACTACCGGCATTTGCCAGTAATTCCAAGGATTTTATGGAGATGTAACAAAATATTTTAGAGTTTACAAACAAGCTTGGCCCTTCATTGTGTCTAATCTTGACATAACAAATACCAGAAAACAAAAAAGGGGAAAAAACTTCAAAGATAAAGCAGTTTACTTGACATCTGTCTAGATTTTATTTCAAGATAGCTGCATGAAAAAAAAACAGAAAAAGCGAACAAATAGAAGTCCCCTTAAATCTATCCATTATTTCTTATTTTAAGGCCATGAATATGAAAGGAAAAAAAGAAACCAGCATTGGATTTTAAGAAATGTACTCTAGAAGTGGTGTTAAAAGAAGCTGAAACACGTGGTCTGAAATGCAAGTACTGGATCTACAGTAGAGTTTACATTACTTTTTAAACTGTGCTGTCAAGCACACAAGAGATCGATACAGAAGCAAATCAGGAAAGGCTCACCTCATTTTGCCTTTTGAAGTTATGTCAACTCGAACGGGCTCAAACTTATGAGCAGGAGATACCACTTCTACTACATAAGATCCTGAAGGTACATCATGGACCACAAAACTTCCATCTGTCCTGAAAAAAAATAACTGCCACTGAATTTCAATATTTTCAATGAATTTCAACCAATGCATGAGGGTGCTTGTTCTTTTTGTTTTTAAATTAATTATCACTTTATACTAAGTCTTTAAATAGTAACAATGACCAAAAGGAAAATTAAGATAAATCACCACTCCTAATATCAAGCCCCAGAAGATCATTAACATGGGCCACAACAATAGCAGAAATTATAATAGCAGTCACATTAAAGACTTATTCATATGCTTAAGCTACTGTTTTGCTGGAGGAATAATTCAAAAGTCTAAGTAAGATTTGATTTATTTTTTATCATTTATTCAAATGATAAAATACCTACAATGAAGTTTACTTTGCTTCAGTACTTCTGCTGGAATTTAAAAAAAAAAAAAGGCAAAAACAAAAAAAATAAATTCACATCCTACATTGTGTAGGGAGACATTAAAGATGACTTGCAAATCACAAAAACTGTGGTTTGTGCCCTTACTGTAAAATAGAGATTCTAAATTTTAATTGCTTCTTTTAGGACTAGCCCACGCTGGAAAGCTATCACAACAAAAAGGAAACTAAGAGCTCTGAACACGAACACAGAAGGGGTTTTCAGACAGACTACTTTTATTTTAGAATATAAAACTTCAATATTCAGTGAAAATACTAAAGATATTTGAAAGATTCAGCATCATTTGCCATCAAATTAAAGTACAGAAGCTTGTAGGTTTCCTCCTACGAGCTTTCCAGAAGCTTCCAAGAAGAAAAACTTTGTGTTCTCTACTGTTCTAAAATTAACATAAAAGGTACTTCCCCTAAAAATAAGACTCAAAATTAAGACCAAGTAAGTTCTTCAAAGGGGAAAAAATAATAGTAAGACCCAACAACCCAACACATTAGAAACTTACTTCAGCAAACAAATAAATGAACCCTCTTAAAAGCGAATTTTGTCCTCCTGACATTCCTACCAGGTCTCTCTCAGAGATGCACGTCACATCCCACCACCAAAACAGAAGCATATAAACAGTAATGGGTAGGTAGGTTTCTCTAATACTTTGTGATGGTTTCAACCACTAAAAATGTTTAACTATCTTCTTTTGCAACTGCTTTAAGGGTTTTTCCCTAGGAATTCGCTTTTGATTTTTCCATTCTATAAAGTATGATTGTGATAAAATTAAAATACAGTTTTAAATCAAGATTTATTCACACGGCAAAGCAAATTCTCATTTCATATATTAGTGAAATACTGCCATTCTTAGGAAGAATAAAAGTTGAGTATTTACTATAGTGAAGAAGCCAATATGATTTATAAAAATATTACTTAGAAGTAACTTATTAATGCCAAATAGTTACTTTCCTCTTTGTGATAACTGAATTGACATCCATTTAAAAATCAAAGTTTGCCTAAGCAATGGTAACAAATATATCCTCTGATAATGCAAGTTATTTTATAAATTAATAATTTATTACAAGCGAACAAAACACGACATCAAACATTAAAGCTTTTTAGCCAAAACATACTATTATTTTTGCCCAGAGTTTACATATACATTTATCAAATTGAAAAACTCAAATACTAATTTCTTGGTTTTATATCTTATTTTATAATCTGATAAACCTATTGCTGACTATCAAATTAATGTAATTAAAAGAGCTTGATAATTAGTTTACACCGTCATAAGTACTGTATGTTTTAAACTAAGATTATTTTTTCATATTTTGGACAACTCCAATTCCAATCTATTATTTTGAAAGTCATCAGCTCCAGGAAACTCATCGGCTCCATCACAGGTAAATATAATGCAAGTCTCCTACAACTTGTTTGTACTGATACTTCAGGTGCTACATAGCAAGGTTCTGTTAGTTTTGCAGAGCAAAATTTGTGTTAGCCTTCGACAGTTCTGAGTTGAAGTTCAGTTCAACTTTTACTACAGAGGAAATAATTAGAAACAACCAGTATTAACAACTTGGTACATCTTTAATTCCGTGTAAACCTTCTCAATTTTATACATGATTTAAGAAAAAAATGCATTATACTGCATTAAAAACACAGATCTTAGAATTAGCTTTTACTGTTAAAACTGTGAAATGAATTTAACTTTTAGTCCTGAGAACGTTTTCTATGTCTGAGGATCTCTAGATCCTTAGGTCATCTGAATATATCCACTGCTACCTGAACTGAGTGAGGTAAGGTGGTGTTTTATAGCTTCCAAATGCGACTGCACCATTTTGTACGAAGGACTTATATACTATACATGTGTATACACACACACATATATATAAAATACCTTTCCTTGGTATAGTGGAAAGGCTTCTCACAGGCGCTGTAATGTATAACTACAGCTGCAACCTTTTGCCTCAAACATTTCTGCATAGTGAATAAATGCTTTAAAAAGGGTGTTTTAAGAAGTTGCAGTCTGCGCTCACAACAGTTCAGATCAATCCCTGGAGTGCCGCGACGCATCTGCATTAAACACCGAGCTGCTCTTTACACCTGAGCTGTTCCGATCTCTGATACCTCAGGAGCCAACGGCCTCAGCCCCCGACCAGCGGCCGCAGCCCACGGCCCGGACGCGGACAGCAGCCGTGCCAGGAGGCCCGAGGCCCCCGACAGAGCCGTGGAAGCCGCTACAGGCCCCGCCGCCGCCATGTTGCGGCCGGCCCCCGCCCCCCCGTTGCCCCCCGGCGCTCACTTGAGGAAGCCGACGTGCTCCTCCCCGTCTACGAGCACCCGGGCCCCCGCGATCCAGTCCTGGGGCTTCACCCCCGGCACGACGGCCCGGCCCTCGATCTTAAACCGCTCCCCAGGGCCCGCGCCGCCCGCCGTCTCCGATGCCCCGACCGCCTCCGAGCCCCCGGCGCCGCGGAGCAGCGGCGACGCCAACAGCCACAGCACCGCCAGCAGCACGGCGCCCGACATGGCCGCCGGGGCTGCCATCGCTGCCGCCGCCAAGGCGCATGCGCCGAGCGCGACGCGACGCGGCCCTAAGGCTACCCGCGCGGATTGCTGGGGAAAGAGGGAGGCCACCACACGCTTGCGCAGACGGAAGAGCGAGGCGCCGGCACTTTGCGTCAGGAGCAGTGACCAATAGGAGCGAGCGAGCTGCGGGGCATGGGGCAGGCGCCGTCCCCTGAGTCAGCGCCGCCTGCAGGGCGGGCTCTGCGTGAGGGCCCCCCAGCCCACAGCGCCCGGGCGCTCATTACTGCGAGGTTGGCACCGCAGCCTGGTTTTTTTTTTTTTTTTTTTTTTTTTTTCTTCTTTTCCAGTTTATGAGTAAAACAAAGGCTAAGATAATTTGCAACTGAAAGCGTGGCAGGACACAGATGTGAAATAACAGAACATCAGCAAATACGTACTGAGTGGGTGCATCTTTGATTACGGAGGGGTCTATCTAGAATTAATACATTTCAGTTTTAAGTTAAATTTTGTTATCGCTTGAGACAAGCACCCCTCCCCCATGAAAATATTACATAAAAGTTTACAAAAGCACGAGAAGATCTGTCACTAAATGAAGGCCTCAAGCGTCTTCCTTCACCCTGCTGTGTACCGATGCGGTTTGTTCTTGAGGCTAGGCAGGAGCTCGCTGACAGTGCCCAGTACCAAGCGCTCATAGTTTGTGAGCAGTATCAGTGGAGAAGCCAAGAATGTGCTGTAATACCCAGTTTGCCCCCATTTCCCCTTTGCATAGCATGTCCTATTATGTCATGCTTACTCACTGTCACGTTGTTCCTACACCTGCCTCTTTTACCTGTGTTACTTAATGTCAGAGTTAATTACTGAACACAGTAGAAATATTATTTAATTACTAAGCATGATTACCTTCAGAGATTATGAGCCTGGCCCTCAGCTGATACTCACTGAAAACACTGTATTATGCAAGATGTGATTCTGAAATGTCACTCCATGTGAGTGGAATAATGTGAATTATTTCTCCAGCTCTATCTTTGAGCTGCGTATTTCTGTTTTCGATAACTAGGAAGATTAAAGAATTTTTTTCTGTCACATAAAATCACAAAATCTAAAAACACTAGCAATTTTGGAGGTAGAAACATAAGAATTCTAGAAATTGATGTTAGAAAGGAGCTTCTCTAAATTACATCACTTTCATTATCACTTTTAAAAGATTTTATTAATAAAAGAGGTACTTAAAATCACTGAATGGTAAGATTTGTGTTAAAGAAAGATGGAAACAGTACTATTTCCAGTATAACACCAGAAAGACATAATTTCATGCAGACGTCTCATATTACTAGTTTTTATATGCAGTTATGTAGAAATACTACTTAGATATCTTTGAGGAGCTGTATTGGGATGCTCTCAGACCACATAGAGTGGTCCTGCCCCCTACTTTTAAGGAGTTCCTCAACCATAAATTTGTAAGTAACAAACTTAAAGAGCTAAATAATTTATTTTTATAGTCTAGATAATACAGTTAATTAAGTTTAAAGCCTGGTGAACCCAAATAAAAGAAAATCACATTTGTTATTTCACATTATATTTAATCCAAGAAGCTTTTCTCTGTACCACCCAGCTAACAAACAGACAAGTTACTTAATCTCTTGTCTAGGACCCTATCCTCACATGGAAATTCTCACTGTGGGCTCAGTTTTCAGATACATATATTTGCTTTCTATATATGGAAAGCTTCTAATAGCTATATTGGCATGCAACCTTTTTAATGTAAGGTAAACAGTCCTGCTCTCACTGTGCAACTTCTTTATATATTAGAAGCTGTATTTCATACAGAAACATTGGTTACCACATTTAGAAGGGTACACAACTGAGAAAATAATTAATTTGGTTGATTACTGCCTTTTCCATTAAGATTAGCTATAATTAGCATTGAATTTGAGTGGATTGCACAATGATAGTTGTGAGCTTTGATATCATGATGTTGTAGGCATTTGCCTTCTAGGTAAAAAGAACAAAACACAAAACAAAGTAGTACAAGTAGAAACAAAAACATCCAGGTATAAATTTATCAAAATAACATCAACTACTGCTTTTCTTAGCACTTTATCTGGGAGGTTCTATCTACTTTTTTTCTGGAAGGAGTCTCACTATTGCCAAAGTTCTATCTGCAACCTTATGTCAAGTGAATGCCACATCAGAAGACAGACAAAATTGCCAAGCAACAATTTCAGTTCACTTTGAAACAACAGAACCATTTCATCAGCTCCTGAAAGTGCAATCCAGATGAATCTTCATGATTTGTATCTATCTCTTCATTGATGGATTCACTCCCTGAGTAACAGCTACTTAGAAACTAGCAAGTCCCTGGTAATTTCTGCTCTGGTCACAAGCACATTCTCACTTTTGTCTGGTTAGGTTACTTCAACCATCTGTCATTAATTCTACAGATCTGTCAGCCGTATGGATGAGAGCTGACAGTCCCTAATGGGTTGAACAAAGAGGAGGTCTAGACTAATGTAATGTCCTCACATTGATAACACTGAAATCCATAACTCCAAATTCTTGTCACTTTTGGTTTCATGTACAAATTGAAAAGCAGAGATGAAGTAAATCCCTCTGAACTCTCTGAATGCAACATAAAAATCCATGAGTATCATAGCTGTTTACAAAGAATTGTGTATCCTGGGATACTGGTGAATAGTCTTAAGTTGCAGGGAAATTTGTTCTCCCAAGAGGAAAAGAATTTTACCAAAATGTATCACTTCGGACTTATTTTTGTGCTGAATCTTTCACAGTCTGAATGCTAGCAAAACTTGCGATATACAAATTTTGCTTATAATTCACCATTAGCAAAGCATTTTCATGAACTTCAGTTCACCTTTGAACATTTCAGTGCAATCTCTCTGAACAATTCTCTTTCCATGAAGCTAATAGCAGTTCGGCTAATGTTTAAATAATTTGCCTTTGGAAATGAACAAGATGCTGTAAGTGATGCTGGTTTACTTCATTACGCTGGACTTCACTGTACCACAAACAGCAGCAGCCCTGCATTCAGTTTCCTGTCTGATTCAGCCAGTCATATGCAGAGCTGTTGACTTGCAGCAGATAAGCATGGAGCAGCTTTGGTCATCTGACTGTTGTCTTAACCACATTATTTGAGTCAGTCCCCTGACTGCAATGCAGGTATTGAGGCAATATCCAGTATGCCCCAGCATCCCAGATAAACAGTGCTGGTTCACAAATGTTCTGTGGAACCAAGCACATGGACCTGACTGAGGTGATGAACAAATAAGAACTAGATGTGCCTCCCAAATGCAGGCAGAATTTTACACAAAGGAGTATGCAGAACTTATATATATATAAGTTCAAACAAACAAGATAAAGAAAAAAAGCAAGCATCAGAGTACTGTGTTGGTGAAATATCCTGCAAGGAGCAGGAAGAAAGAATTCTTTATTACAAATTTGTATTACAGTAACAGAACCAAACTCTGCAAATTTAGAGTTTTAGTACTGTACAATCCAATAAAATTATTGTGTTTGAGAGTGCTTTTTTTAATAAAATAATCAGAGCTAAAAAGAAATCATACTGCCCACCCAAGCAAGTAGATCTGTGAGAGCGCAGTGAAAGGCCACTGCCAGCTAACCCCTTCACTGAGCTCTTTTCTTCACAAGCACCTTTACCAGAACTAAATGCAGAATTAACAAAAATTGCACAGCATGTTTCCTCCAGTATTACTTTTTTTTTATATTAAAAAGTCATATATAAAGTCATATATAAAAGCAAAAAAGTCATATATATATATATATATATATATATAAGTCACATATATATATATATATATTACAAACTGGAATCATTATGCCATCTACTGGCAATTTTCAGTGCCACACCAGAAGCATTCACCTGGTGTAAATGTCTTTAAGGTGAGAACATAGGCAGAATGAGTATTGCAGTCTGCACTCAGTGACAATGTTTGCACTGTCCTGAATGTCACATCCCCTGAGCGGGTCCTGCTTCTGGCTTGGGGCAGAAAGGCATGCTAGCTGAGTCTTTATTTGCTCTAGAGTAGCTAAGTCTTTATTTGCTCTAGAGTACAAGCCTGCTTCAAAAAGATTGCCTGCATGTGCTGTGGGTTAGGGCAGAGAGCTCTTAAGCACCCTGTGAACCTTCTGAAAAAACTGCACCTCTAACACCTCCATCCCCACAGTGTGGTGCTAGCATGTACAAAGGATTTCTGTCAAGAGCTAACTTTCTTTTGCTCCTTCTTTGCTTTCACCAAAGGTTGACCAGACAAACTTCATTGGGAACTGTTGAGACCCAGGTGTCTCCCCCAAAGTTTTGCTCTATGCTGAAAATCATCCAAGAAAAACTGTCATGAATCAAATTTCTTGCACTCTGACACCTTGAATTACCAGTTTCCATGCTGTACAACTTAGTGAAGAAGCCTCTTTCTCCTTTCCTTGAGGATGTTAACAGTTGGATAAACATCAGGAGAATAACCCAGTGCTCCAACACTCAGGATTTTTTACCTTGCTTTCTTAGCAGGGAGTATTCTTGATACTTCTCTTTCAGGTTTACCTTACCTCCATTTTCTATCCCCAACTTCAGCACTTATATTCAGGAATTATTTGTTTCCACCCTTCTGGCAATATATATCTGAAAAAGGATAAATATTTAGTATACTTATTAGTATTTAGTATACTCATTTTCATAAGTGTGATTAGCAAATGCTGACATAGATGGATGGCCAGATGATAGCCAGCTTTGTCTGGTTGCAATTGACTGAACTCAGAGTTAATTCCTTGGGTGAAGAAATTTAATAATTAGTTTAAGTATGATGAAAATAGTTTTTGTTTGTTTGTTTGTTTGTTTGTTTAGGTAAAGGCGCATTATTTTCTTGCTGCAAGATGTTCCACACCCCATTTCATGCAAGCAGAACAAATATGGGTGTAACACGATGGTAACCTGGAAGATGTTTTTACAGTGTTTTGAATTCCTCATCTGCTCCTGTTTACTACAAAAAATATGCCTGCATCTCTGTTAAGCATTACTGTGCATAAACCATGCAAGCAGTGTGTTGAAGAACTACAGCATCCATTAAGCTGACTACAAAAGAAGCAATGCCGCACAGAGCAGTGCTATGCATGCACTCAGATTCCTGTATTGTAGCTTGTATGAACACCATCTGTAATCATTCAGTGTCATTCACTGCTTGAATGTGTCATTCACTGCTCAAATGACATATTGCTGTGACATTTGGTTTCCAAAAATATGAACAGTGGAAAATCCTTATTTCTTGTTATGCAGTCTAAATGCTGTGCTGTTTATTCCATCTGATTTCTACCTACATAAGGCCACAAGGTGGCCTCTACATAACACAGCATTATCACATCCCTTACAGAACCACATATGAAAATATATATATATATTTTCTTTACTGTACTACTTGTAATCAAGCACCACAAAATGTCATTCCTTCCTTTGTATTTCAAGCTGAAGAAGATTTTTACATGCTTTGTAGAGTGGGTTTGCTCAAATGGAAGGTATGACCCAGGGAACACATTGGTGGGATGTTCTGCTGGAAGAGAACTGCATTCAGTAACCAAGTAAAATGTTCTCAGACAGATGTGCAGGGACTCTGACCTGGGAAATCCTGTGTCCAACACATGAAAGGCTGCTGTAATTCACACAGCCTTAAATAGTTGCTTAAATGATCCTACAGTTGCTTCTGTGCTAGGAGAAACTGAAGAAAGAAAGGTCAGAGGTGGCATTGAGTTAGCAGTGCATTTCTGGCCTGTCATGAAATTTTATGCAATTTTCAAGGAGATGGTTGACCAAAGGCCACTAAAGATTGGTTTGTATCATTTCTAAGCCCACTCTTCCTTTATGGATATATATATATTTACACTTTTATAGTGGGACTTAAAAGCATAACAATGCAATTGGAACTGGACCAGCTTTTTCCAGATGACAGACATTTTCTTCACTGTGTTAAATATTCTACAAAAACTGATGCAGTATCTACTGTTAGTAAATCTGGTTTCAAACTAACTACAAAAGAACAAATCTTGCACGTTCATATTAGACAAAGCAACAGAAACAAAGCTTGGCCTTCAACTCATTCTTCAGCGAAAATAACAGAAAATTGCAGTGGCTCTGAATTCATGTGGCTACTTCTTGATCTCAGAAACAAAGAAATGATTCTTCAGTGCCTTGTTTTTCCTGAAGCATTAACTACTCTGCGTGTCATCTTCATTGGTAGCTGTGGAAGCCCTTTGTGTACATACATATAAACACATTCTGGTTGTTCTTGAAAAGCTGAAACTGCAGTTCTTGGCTTTAAGTACCTCTGTAAGCACCTTCTTTGTACAAGACAGATATTTGATACATACCTATATAACCTTACACATGTGCAGCTGATACCTGAGGGAGCTTATCAGCTGCTACTTCTTTGAAATGTAGCACTTACAAGAAGAATTGCTCATAGCTTTTTCTTATTGCCATGTTACACTGCATTGGCCTGTGATTATTCTGTGACTATTTTAAAGCTATTCTTGAAATAAACAACTTTTAAGAGTCTTCTACTCTTAAAAACTCTTCTACCCTTAAATCTTTGCCGTTTAGCTGAAGGAAATAACTTGGAGCAGAATTACACTTCTGTGGCACTCTAAGAAAGCTAAATAAGAATCCTGTTTATGTCTTCGGTGCATTCCTCTTTGTGTGGGCTGTTACACTGAGTCACAAGACAAACAGTAAAGCCTTTCTGTGACAAGCATGGGTTAATACCTCAACGAACTGCTCAAATGAACAACTGTGGTGAATTAGAGGCATTATCTATCATTAATCAATGGTGAACAAGCTAATTTTCTGTGTGTTGTTACATTGCTATTCAATGTGTTGAACAACAACAGCCTCATTAAAACACCATGATTGGCAGTTTTACAATACTAATGTTTCCTGTGTGATTTAAATAAATCTATGCCAACCTTAGATGAGAGGTAAATAACAGCCCTAGGGGACTTCAGTGATCCTCACACTATTTTTAAACTTTTTTCTTTAATAGTTGTCCTGGTTTCAGTTGGGACAGAGTTGTTTTTCCTCCTAATGGCTGGTGAGGTACTATGTTTTGGATTGGGATGAGAAGAGTGCTGATAACATGCTGGTGTTTTAATTGCTGCAGAGCAGTGCTTACACTAAGCCAAGGACTTTTCAGCTCCTCGCTCTGTCCTGCCAGCGGGCAGGCTGGGGGGGCAGCAAGAGCTGGGAGGGGACAGACCCAGGACAGCTGACCCAAACTGGCCAAAGGGGTATTCCATACCATCTGACGTCATACTGAACAATATATAGGGGTGGCTAGCCAGGGTGGGGGTAGGCTGCTCGGGGTTGGGCTGGGCATCGGTCAGCGGGTGGTGAGCAATTGCATTGTGCATCACTTGTTTGTACATATTATTATTATTATTATTATTATTTTCTCTCTTAAATAAACTGTCTTTATCTCAACCCACAAGCTTCACTTTCCCGTTTCTCTCCCCCATCCCAGAGAGGGAGGGGGGAGGGTGAGCGAACGGCTGTGTGGTGTTTAGCTGCCGGCTGGGTTAAACCACAACAATAGTTCAGCTTGAAACAGGGTTTTCCATTTCACAGAGCAGCACTGTGAGCTAAATTAGGTATACGGTTTTAGGGAAATATATTTTTGGATTCATAATATAGGCCTTATCATATAAAATCCTTCCAATTGCAGTATAAAATATTGTTCTTGCTCTATGTTTTCTCTTTTTTTTTTTGAGTTAGGTAAGATTGGACTGTTTTTATATTTCTCATATTACAGCTTGTTCATCTAGGGAAAAAATAGTAGCATAAGTCCCTTTCAAATGCCTCTCCCCCCCCTCTAGCCACTTGCTTTCATTGTTTGTGTACCTGTTTGACAGCAGGCTCCTCTGGGAAGCTCTGCATATCTGGTAAAATCCAGGGCCCACTGAAGCCTTGCCAAGGACAGCAGGAGCCATGAATTTAGCTTCATATTTTGCTTTTAGAACTTTTACTTTTTGGCAGATAAAACAACAATTAACTACAGGAAAAAAATACCACTGGATTTAATCTATAAGCTTTTTCTCTCTCCTGGGCCTGAAGAATTCAGTAATGCATCTTAAAAGTGGTGTTCACTCCAGGTGACAGAGAAACTAGTTTCTAGTTTAGATTTACATTTCATAAGTGCAGGGAAGCACTTTTATATATTGACATGCCAAAATAATAAGTACTGGAAAGAGGAAGCAAAATTAAATAATTGCCAGGAATACTTTGTATGGTATTCACGCAAGAGTTACGGCCAGGGAGGAATGAAGAAATTAAGTGCATAAGCACTTAACAAAAATGTAGAGAAGCAAATTGCAGGCCCAGGTCACACCTTTTTAGGACAGGGAGTGGGTGGGGAAGGGTACAACAATTGAACAAAAAAAAAAACAACACTGACCTGCTCATCCCTGAAACTCATCATTTTATTATTATATATTTCTCCATGAAATAACATGGTGTCTGATGGAAATGCAGTTGGACTTTTAGACAGCTGTAGCACAGGTATCTGGAGTAGAAGCATTCTTCAGTGAGGCCACAGAGAGCTTGAGCTCAGGTGGACCACCAGCACACCCCCTTGCAGGTTTTTACACAGCTGGTTGTCTGGCTGGATCGTCTCTGTGATAGGGAAAGGAAAAGACGGAGACTAAAATGTCTGAGCATTTACAGTGAGAAGATTCTCCTGGCACACAAAGCTCACAGTGGCATCTTGACCTAAAACGGGCACACACAGGAGAGAAACGCAGGCACTGGATGATGGATGCAGTGTTAGAAGATACGCCAAACCCATACCTAAGAAGAGTCCTGTTAGGACTACTGAGGGTTCAGCAAATGGGTCTGCTCCTTCCTTAGTAGAGGTAGTGGTGTGCCTGAAGCTCACGCAGAGCAGCAGATTTGGGAGCTGTGCTGCAGCTGCTCCACGTGTCACAGCTCTAGTATGGCTGACTGCTGGTAGTGCCATGAAAAGGTGAGATGTGGGAGCAGCTGTGGTTCAGGGTGGGTTCAAGCACTCCCTAATGCAGTAATTATTGATTATATTCCTTCTATCTCACCCCTGGATGCAGGAGCAAAAGGTAGGGCTTGCTGAAGTCATCTGATCCAAATTAGTTCTTCCTCCTCTCACTCAAGTTTCTCATCGAGATCGTAAAATTCAGTTACACTGCTGCAAAGCCACTGCAGATGATACATTCAAAAATGCAATGCTCCTAAACACCTCGTAAAACACTATTTCAGACCATTAAAATCAGGCCAAGTTCTGAATAAGTTTCCTGACCAAAAGACAACTTCAGGTAGATGACTGACAAGCCTGACAGTTATGCTGGACACCAAGAACCATAGTGGGCAGCTATTTCTTTGATAGAACTCAGAGCTAGCAGAAAGAATCTGCTCCATGAGGTATAAAAAATAGCATAAGGGTAACGATAATCAAATATTACAAAGGAACTACAGATCAACCCACTTAGAAAAATTGTTAATGAGGATACCAAGAACTGTGAATAAACAGCATTCCACATATGGAAGCATATTAAGATCATGGTTAAGATGCGATTTTAAACAATTCTTCATTTGAGAAGAATCCAAACCAGATTTGAGTGAGTCACTCATTTTCCAGAGCTTACAGAAAACTGTTAAATGAGAAAGCACGTATCAGGCAGGCTGACCGGAGGGTCAGAACTACGTACACCAAAGCCTGCATACAGAAATGCTAGAATACTTCTTGCTAGTCCCTAAGGCTGATGCTAGCTAGCAAGCTGCCAGCTCTGGAGACAGCTCCAAAGGCGTTTTCCTGTTTACAGTCCTGCAGGATAAAGTGACTCAGGTCATGCACCAAGTATTCAGGCAATCTTGAAAGCTGTATTTGACTACTAAAAAGCAGTAGTTGACTGCTAAAGCACAATGCACTAATCCTTAAGATCCATAACTTTGGGGAATCCTCAGATGTGCATTATGTCTCCTTTCTAAACTTAAAGAGGGTAGGAGCATTTGTCATCATCTGACCGCAGTGCTACTGTAAGCTGGAGATGAGTGAATTCCAGTGTTTGGTTTATTTATTTATAAGTTTTCAGTTTTTTATAACAAGCTTCTCTTTTCACCTGGGAAGCAACTCATGCTGCTTTTTAAATCAAGAGGTAAGAGATGGAAAGAATCCCTTCACAGATGTTAAGAAGCATACTTGAAAGGTGTAAGATCACGAAAATGATAATTTGGGATACCAACACATTTAACAACCTATACTCAAAGGGTGAAAAGCAAAAGCCAAGCCTCCCACATCTGTGCAACATGGTTGCTCCTTAACTAGCCACAAGCTTGCCAGTTGCAAATGCTCAGAACTCTGGACAATGACTTACTACTTGGTAGAATACTTAGATTTAAAAGCCATTCATATACACGTACACACAAATACTCATGCAACAGTTTCATCTTAAACCTGGTAGCTGAAATAGCCATTATGTTAATGTGCATCATTTTGCTTCTCTAACATTAATGCACTGCGTAAACAGCCAGTGTTATCCACATGCTCTCCATTAGAAGAACAGGCCCCTATGTTTTCAAGCTCCATGGCTCTAAGCTGATGATTTGATTTGTAGTGAGAAGCAGGAAGGCTTGAAATACAAGACATTATTTGGGAAACAAGGTGTGCCAAATATGAAGGCATTTAGTTCTCACTTGGATAAGTGACAAGGTTGATGTAGATCTGGGAACTCTGCCAAGCAGATGTGCTCAAACTTGTTATAGGGGTGGAAGAGCAACTGGGAAGAAACGTGACTGCTCTGCAAGCACTGGGTCTCCAACCTCCCTCCTTCAAGTGCCTCACTGTTGCACAATTGAGCACACAGGACTGGAAACACATCCTGGATCATCAAACCTGAACCTCCATCTACCACAGGCACCCTTCTTAGGCAGTTTGATTTTTTTTTTTTTTTTTGGTGCCATATCTAAACCAAACACTCCCCTGCCCTCTATTTTAATCTTATACAGCACAGTTTCCTGAATGAACAGGCAACCAGGGAAGCACACATCAGCCACAATCCTGATGAGATTTTGCCTGTGTTCAAGCTCTCAACACCCTTCTTACAACTACTGATGACACTGCTCTGAGGGCAGTGTTTTTGGAGGAACCCCTTGCAACACTACCCCATCATCCAAATAGGAGATTAGTTGCCATGACCAACTACCCAGCTTCCTCTTATGCTAATTACTTGCTGCGGGCATAGAGTTACTCCAGAAATAACTCTGACAATAATTGCTCACTTCTGACGATTAAAAAAAGTTCGGCTCTTAGCCTTACCAGAGCAAAAGTCAGAGAATAGGATGTGCCAGTTGTTATTATTACTATTTTAGTCCTGCTTTGGTTTACTACTTCATTAACAACGGCAAAAACCTTACAGTGTTCAAAATGAGTTCTGGCCAGTACTTGTACAATGACACTAATATTTGCCATTATTAATGATATGTTTACAGTTTTATCTACTTCTTTCTCTAGCTGGAGGATTTGGTGGCACACAGTCATCCTGTAATGAACTAATGCAGCAAGGTGGTTTTCCTCCTTTTCAGTCAGAAGCTTAATACTAGTTTAAACACACATACACAGAAGTCTAAGCCTATTGGTTTCATGACAAAGTACTATTAGCAGAGATAGAAGGAAGTAAAGTGCTTCTGCTCTCCAAACCAAACACACAGGTAGTTCCTTTCTTCATTCATTGTGGCAGTTCCATCAGCACAGAAGGGTTTGGTTTCTTACCACCAAGAGCTGTTAAGACTTCAGCTTCCCCAATAATTAGTTAATAGCACAGCTGATTTGCATGTGATCACACTTTATAGCAATGAAATAGTCAGCTGTTAAGAGAATGAATATTCAGGCAACTTCTCTATTTAGATCCAAGTTTCACAGGCTGCCTGGAAGCAGCAATCCCCCTCTGAAATAGTCTTCTCTAAAAATGACTTCACTCTTACAGAAAATATTTTGACAAGTTGTGGTGGTTTGACCGTGTTAGGCAACTGAACACCACAACCGCTCTCTCACTCCCCCTCCTCAGATGAGGAGGGGAAGAAGTAAAGGAGAAAAAAACAACTCACAGGTTGAGATAAGGATAATTTTAATAAAGAGAAAAATATATTATCAAGGAAATATTATTATTAATTAAACAATTCAACTAAAGGGAAAAAAGGGAAAAGGGGAATAGGAAGGGGGAAAGGGAGTAACAAAACAAGTAAAGGCTATGTGGAAGTGCAGAGGGAAAAAAAAATTACTCTCTACTTCCCACAAATAAGCGATGCTTGACCACGTCCTTGAAGCAGGGCCTCAACGCACGTAGCCGGTGTTCGGGAGGAGGACAGATGTTTTCGCAATGAAAGCCCACCCCTCCCCTCTTCTTCCTTTTTCCACCTTTTATTGCTGAGTGTGACATCATATGGTATGGAATATCCCTTTGGTTGGTTTGGGTCAGCTGCCCTGGTGATGTTTCTCACTTTTTTGCCCACCCCCTAAGAGGGCTAGAGAAAGTCCTGATGCTGTGCCAGCACCACTCAGCAGCAGACACAACACCAGTGTGATACCACTGCTGTTTTAGCTATAAGTGCAGAGCATCGCACTGTATGGGCTGCTGCAGGGAAAGTTAACATCCCAGCCAGACCCAGTACACAATTTTATCATATGCAGATGAGAGATGCTCGCTTAAACAATGGAACAATGTGATGAAAGCACATATGAAAACACAAAAATATCAACTGCTTTTCTGAAGGTGGGATATTGACCATACTATTATTTGATTAAGGTTTTCAATACACAGAATATCTGAAAACTAGCATTTAAAGTGGCAACTTCAAGATTCAAATAGAATTCTGTCTTTTTAGAAATGAAGCTAAGATTACATACAACTTGAAAAACCTAAATCATCAACTTAAATTACAAGAGATAGTTGAAACTGTTTACAGGGCACTGAAGTATGACGCTAGGGTGTGTATTTGTTACAACACACCCACAAGAGCAGGCAGCCTTGGAATGTAATATTATCTTGATATTTAGATTTTGTTTCACAACACATATAATACTCATTTAAAAAAAATAGAATCATAGAGTGGTTTAGGTTGGAAGGTACCTTAAAAACCACCCAGTTCCAGCCCCCTGCCATGGGCAGGGACACCTCCCACCAGACCAGGTTGCCCAAAACCCCATCCAGCCTGGCCTTAACACCTCCAGGGATGGGACATCCACAGCTTCTCTGGGCAGCCTGTGCCAGTGCCTCACCATTCTCTGAGTAAAGAATTTCTTCCTTATATCTAATCTAAATCTACCCTCTTTTAGTTTAAAGCCATTACTCCTTGCCCTACCATTATGTTCCCTGAGAGTCCCTCCCCTGCTTTCACAGAGGCCCAAGAAAATAGTTGCAATTTCTGTAAATCCCTTTAGTTTCTTTCAAGCTAAGCATATAGAGAAGAGCTTCCTTCCCAAATTGAAAGAACAATGTTATTCACAGAAGTGTATTATTTTAAAGGAAGTCTTATCTATATTTTAAGATTGCTTTAGGGGCTACCATTTCCCAAAGAGAATTCAAATTGCTTGAGAATTAAGGACAAAAACAAAACTGTTGGAAACTAAACATGGCCATCTTGCATTTTGTTACAGCAACATACAGATGTTCAAATGAGAGCCCAGTAGTCAGCTGTCTATCTATACCACAGCACTCCAGGTACACAGTGCCTGAATTGAAGCAGTGATCTGCGTTAAACAGAAATGAATATGAGCCACATGCAACTTGAAAGTAGCACAATTTGTTTGGTAGCCACTGAGCACGTTGATATAGTCTACATAAAGAGATACACTATAAAACTATCACCACTGTGCAAATGAAGATATTCCAGATCCGCAGTACTTGAAGTCTGTGCAATCATTTCTATTCTACTTCATTAAGGGACAGTGCAAGACCTCCTGCCCCCTGTACTGCATGTTGATATGAGTCCAGCTTAGTCCTTCATGTGTGTGTAGGGGAGAAGTACTGTAGCTATGGTAATTTAGAGTGAAAATATTTTTTTTTTCCCAACCAAGTTCAAAATCAACCTTGCAGCCATGAATGCAGCCATGAGTGCAGCCATACAGCCATGAGTGCAGCCACCTTCAATTAGCAGGTATTAATGAAACGTGAGAAGTTGTTAAAGGATAACTTTCATGATTGCTTCTAAATGAGTTGTCTTACCTGTGTTCTGTCAATTCCTCCCTCCAACAGTATACTTAGACTATAAAGAGAAAGAAATAACATTGAGTGCTGAAGAATGCATGCGTGTGTATGTGTGTAAGTACTTGCATTTAGTCTCATCCAAGGCAGAAAACAATTAACATGGAATAAGACTAAGCTTTGCAGAGGCAGAATACGAGCACTACCAACAAAAGCTAGCATTCCTCCTCTAACACAGCATCAGTCCAATATAAAAATCCTCAAGCAAAAAACAGATTTCATAAACTGAAGAATTTGCATTGTATTAAGGTTGGAGTAGCTCCACACTGCTGGCATGACTTGCATCACTTTGTATTTAGAAATCACATAGTCACGACTGCTACCCTTTTTACCAGAAGACTGGGGACCAAATACACCTGCAGATCTTCAGACATCCAGTCTTCTGTAATACCTGAAGATCTGTCAAGATGAATGGCAGAAAGAAACTGCCTGTGAGTTTCAAAACAGAACTTTATCTTGTGCAAGGTTTACTACATACAAAAATGTCTGTCTTTTCAAGAAAAAAAAAAAAAACCTCCAAACCCCACCACTCTGGCATTCAAAATTACCACTCTTCAATGTAATACACAAAGACATTTAACTCCAAGATTTGCCTACTTCAGAAAAAGAAATTACAGGGTGCGCTAGGATACATATAAAGCAATGGGACTGATGTCAGAATTTATGGAATGAGTTTTTTTGTCCTTTCCAATTCTTCCCTTCCTCTTGCTCCCCAGGTGTTAATAACGCAGCCTCTGATAATGATAAGGCAGCCTACATAAACCTACATAAAGGGAAAGATCATTTCAGTTAGCTCTCTCTCAAGAAGATAAGCTCCTGGTGCTTATCTTTTTTTTTTTTTTTTTTTTTTAATACCAATAATGACTTGTCATCACTATGAAATAGCCTGGAGCTACATGCAGTACCTGTCTGTGATATGTGTTCTGCTCCAGAATACTCTTAAGAAACAGGTGTGTAACTCCTTCAAAATGGAGTTATACATAATCATTAAGTCATGCTAGTTTCTCTATAGCCAGCTAATTAATGGGGTAGCTTTTTCAGCAGAGTCTTCAGCAAGCTATCAGCATTGATGGTTACATTAACAGTGTGTTTGTGTGTATATATATATATATATATATATATACACACATACACACACACACAATTTTTTTTAATTAAAGGCACTCTAAAGATAAATCCTAAATTACTCTCCAAGTACAAACTCTTTCAGAACAGCCTCTAGTACTCCTAGAGAATACCAAAGCAAAATACATTTTAGGACATCATACTGTTTTTCAAGGACATTAACTTCATATCAAGTAGTGTAACATGGAAAACAGCTTTGCAGTGGCATTTTTCATCCTCAAGTACTCTTGTGCTCTGTATCACAAGAGCAAACAGGATAAAGGATTAATTCTGCCTGGTTCTTTCACACATCCTAGAAAAAGTAGTTTCACAAAGTATTACTCCAGACAGTAATAAAGGTTAGTGTGTAGGCACATGAGCATTCATAAACTTAAAAATAATTCTTGGATTCACTGAGATAACTATGTGGATTTCACAGAACTACAGAAGTAATTTTTTTTTTTTTTACTCACATCACCTTTGAACAGACATTATACACATACATTCTATTATAGCAAAATTGATTTGTAGCTAGTTGAGAACTAAAGAGCATACAAGCTGAACCTGAACTTCAACCTGAATAGCTAAATGAGTTACTTAAAAACGTGACAAAAATCACTCAGTAATGGACAGCAGCCAGACTTCTGTTGATATCCACATTAATGAATCCTGTTCTTACAGTCTAGCAGCTGCCTGAAAACGGTAAAAAATCATTTTAAATAAGGCACAAATACTAACAACTTAATGTTTAACACTGTATTATTGATGCTGTCAAAATATAACTTTTGACAGTTAAAAATAATGCATTTTTTTATTATATAAATATCAATAATGATTCTCAAGACAATCTTACCTTGCCATCAGAATAAAAGCACCATCCACAGAAAAAGTGGAAACCTGGCTGTATGCAGAATTCAGTATCAGCCCATATGTTCATATTTATAGTTCAGCAAGTTTTTGAATAGTAAAATATTTTGCTTTATTACAGCAATTACTTCTGATATTATCTGGGAGACATGGCTATGAATTTCTTCACTTTGCCTATAAAAACTAGGAGACATTAAAATCCAAGTTTCCACCACCTTTATGGTGCTTATTGAGGAATAATTTAAGAGCTTCAGCCGTTGCATCCCAAATTCTGAAATCAGCCTTTGTTACTTTTATATTTAAATGTTCCACTACCCATTATCATATTGTAATTCCTTTATTTTTTTAATTGACAGAAAAAATATTTTGAGAAGCATTAGGTATTATCTCAAACTCTTTGGAGTGTAAAATACCTCTAATGCATAATTCTAGCAAAAAGAGTTGTGCTATGCATATCTCAAGAGAGCATCCCACTAAATTATCAGTTTTGGGATGTCCCAGATATTCTTCCCTGTAGCTGACTGCCCTGGAAAGCTCAGAACCTTTGGTGGTTTAAAGAATATTCAAATAACCCAAAAGTACCAACTTCTGATGACAGATTTCTAATTGGCCTTCAGAAGTTAGCAATAATGATATGTAAATTAAGTACAACCTGTAAGATAAAGCAACAGTAGGCCTAAAGCTGTTGACCACTACTTAAGTTCAAAACACATTAGTTTCACCTGTAAAGTAAAAACCACTTGAGGCTATCAAAAGTCTTTCTCCTGCCTAGCACTTCAATAGAAGTGCATGCGCTTGATGTTAGGCATGAAAATAACCCTAAGCACTTTGTTTCCCCATAGAAAGTAACTTGGTGATGCATGTGTATTATTAAGTGAACAGCTGGCACTTCATATGATTTAATTAGAAAAGCATGCTTCCTAATCACAAAAAAGCAGTATCAAGCCTAAAAACAAAACTCCCTCAGAGCTATTCATCTATAGCTTTTAAATTAAGATAACACAGGATGGCAATAGGAGAGGAACAGTTTATAGTTGCATTTTCAATGTTTGTTATTTTCAGTTTAAAGTAGTATGAATTTATCATGAGTAAACCCAGTTATTGTTGAATTTCGCAGTTTTGTCAATTTCTTAAAGGAGGTAGTATATAAAGGGTATAACTTGAATAACATGGCCTTATTTGGCTGTAAACTTTTTACAAACAATAGATACATCTACAATAAAAAGTACTGTGGAAGAAATTGTTCTAGAAATTATTTTTTTGAACTTAAAGAAAAAAGATACATTTAATATACTTACTTATTTGCATGTAGTTTAAATGATACAGAACAAGATTACTGTGTTAGAAATCCACATACAATATAAAAACATTTGTTAGACAAATTCACCATTCTGCTCACATTTGTAATAACTGTTTGTCCAAGCTTAACTTCAGGTATTTATAATATTTCATACATGAATTTTTGTCAATGTGCAATGTTTCATAAACAACTACACAATGTGAAACCCTGATTTTTGTAGTAGTTTTTCAACACAATCTGAATGTAATAGCTATTTGCATCTTAACATATTGGCTTTTTGAAACACTAGTAATTAAGGCATCTTTGCTGTATAGTTTCTCAATAGTGCAAACAAAAAGTCTTTAATTTTGATTAAAACAGAAGAAATTGAATATTTCAAAGTTTTCTTTAACATAAATGGAAGATAATTGTGCATTTTGGAGTTCTTGTGAAAAACACTTAAAAGCTCTTAATGCTGATTACTCTTGTTGGTTCGTTATAACTGGTTCTGCTGTCTTATCTTCATGATGGTATAATTCAACTTCTTATGCGACGTTGTAGTAAAACAGTAGCATTTAAATGAATACCTAGTAACTGAATGAATCCCAAATGCAGCAAAGGCATACAGTTTTCATAGTGCACTTTCACCTCACTGAAGTAAAAGTTGCTCCTACTAGACATTTTTCCACTTCAATGTGAAGTAGATTGTTAGGATTTTGTTAGTGGTTTCATTAAACAGCTTGACAGTTCAGTTCTCTTCCGTCAATATTTCTCAAAAGGCTTTCAGAAATAGTACGTATTTCAGGGATATTTTAGGGGATTGTTTCATCACATAAGCACGCCATTTCTCAGTCATGTCAGTGTAGTTGTAATAAATAAGCATTTACATCCTAGAAGAAAAAAAAGGAGAAAGTGTCACATTGCTTAAGGCTGTAACATCAACTGTATGTTTGAAGCTGGGCTATTGATCAGGACCATCTGGACATCAGGAGAGATTCTTCACCAAAAGGGTGGTCGCACACTGGAACAGGCTCTCCAGTGAAGTAGTCACTTCACCAAGCCTGTCTGAATTTAAGCAGCATTTGGACTGTGCACTTAGTCACATGGTCTGAATGTTTGGGTAGACCTGTGTGGTGCCAGGAGTTGGACTTGATGATCCTTAATCAATCCCTTCCAACTTGGGATATTCTATGGTTCTATGACCATAATACAATAAAATTATGTTACAAGATTATGTTTAGGCCAAATTTCAGAACTGGTTATCCACAAATTCAGGATTATTTTTAATTAACGCTTTTAAGCACACTCCTTTATGCTAAAAAGCCTACAAGCACAGTGGAATTAGTTTCCAAAGCCATCAACTTAATTTTTCTTCTGCTCTCTGCATGCACACCAATGGCAGGAAAGAAAAGCATAATCATTTACTGATATTATGTGTACGAACTGTGTTTATATATGTATACAACTGTGTTTATTAAGGGTTATATCTTCCCCTCACCCTCTCCTCCAACATTCTTCTACTATTCTTTTTGCTCCCTACTTGTTCAGGTAGGTGGCCTTGGTCACAATCTATCCTGGTATACCTTGAAGAGCAGTCAAATGAACAGAAAGGGTACCTGAATCTTAGAGAAACAAATTGGTACTTGCTGTAACTATGTTGACCTACCAGATGAACGGGGCAATCTATCATAAAAACTTTAATTGCTCTACCAGTTGTGAGTTAGAACTCTTTTCTTCTGCATTACATATGCAACTCTGCAACGAGTTTGCAACTATCCTTGTAGAAATGTCAAAATTACAGGTCACAGAGGCACAGTAGTCCAAGGAAAAGAAATAAGTTATTTGCTTGATAAAACAAAGTGACAAATTCTATACCCATGGAACTGTAGATTCCACAAAGCTCCTGCAGATATAGCAAAGCAGGCAATCTCCATGTTCTTTTCAATTTACTCTAATTTGAGCTCTAGCCACATGGCTGCTTTATGTCCTGGCTCATTCCATACCTTTATTAGGTCATGCCAGGGAGATGGAGGTTTCCTCACTCACTGTAACCTTTGGTGCCCAGCCTCAGAAAGCCATCTTTAGACAGATGAGTACCATGACCAGCAGGTCATGCATTTATCGGACACCCTTAAGCATAGCATTACAGCATAGCATTAAGCACAGTCAGATGAAAACAGGCAGAAGGGGATTCACTTCAGATGGAGACACTCTTCTGCTCTCCAAAGCCACCATTTTCTAAGCACTAGGTCAGCAAAAACTTTAGAATTTAGCACGTTGTCACTTGCCCCAGCCACCTGACACATAAATGCAAACACTGCTGGGCTCAGATTCTGTATGTTACATCACCCCTTACACAATTGGTACAGCAGATTTTAGAGAAAACATCTGTCCTTCCACAGTCTACCTACTCATCTGAACTATTTTCTACATTATTTCAAAATCTTACTGCTATTAACCATTTTATTAAGGAGATAGTTTCTCTATATAGGAAAAAATGATAAAAATTCGCTGTTAGCATTCTGAACCACACAATTATCATCATGGGGCATTCACTCTGGATTTCCGCAAAAACTAGGCAATATACTTGAGCATTAGTGAAAAATATTCTAGCAGTAAATCTATTCCTGTCCTTCAATAGTTTACAGTAAATAACATCCAAAGAGAGGAATACTGCAAATGATATAACTATATTGATTACTAAACACAACTGGAACTGGATTACCTTAGCTATATTACCAGTATATCCTGGAACCAGAGTAAGATGATTCTCTTGTTCCCATAATCCACTTAACAGTTCTTTTAAAATATGAATATTTCTGAAAAATAACAGATAACAGTTTGTAAAATATATGCTACAGCATAAAATATGTATTTTATGTATTGTATTTGTAAAATATATGCTTCAGCAGACTTGATTGTACATATAATACTGTATATAGACTTAGTCTCAACACTGCCACAAAGCTGGATCTTTTTTTTAAAAAAAAAATCTGTAGCATTTATATTACTCATGATATGACTATTCCATGCTTGTTAGAACGTCAGTTAAAAATAAAAAAACAAAAACAGGACAACCCTTAAAGTAAGTTTCCAAATACCATCAGTGGCTTGAGAACTAAAGAACTAACTATAAATGCTTTTAAGCTTTTACTTGATGATACTTATGAGAATCATCTTCTGTAGATAAGTTTGCTTAGCAGGAATACACCTCAATACAAATTGAGATGAACAAGCTACAGAAATATTTAAATATTTTCAAATACTAGACTCACCTATCATCTGCCCTTTCTGTATGTGAAGATAGTTCTGACCACCATCTTTTAATGACAGCCTGAAGCCAGTTTAAACCAACTATCACGTATCTGTAAGAACATATATTACACAATTTAAATACCCACAGTTCAGATAATGCATTAATACAGATAGGAAAGCAACACATTTTCTATTCTGGAAGAAAAGTCTAGATGAATTCTCAATTTTACATGTTTTCATTTTCAAAGTAGTAAACAGAAGCCCTTGTAAGAAGCAGAGATGCTTTGGATGTTTTGCCTTAAAGCTTTCAGGATTTTGTATTATAGAACATGCTAAAACCTCAGTGCCATTCTGCTTTACTATTTAGGATGAATAAATCCACATGAGGGCAAAGCTAGTTCACCCTTATCCTTAACCTTGCATTAGAGTTTTTGCACCACTGAATATTTTAAAGGAGAAATGAAGGTTCCCAGCAACCTTCTTTAGGTAGGTGCTTCCCAAAGAAGGTAGGGCTGGGGGGAGGGAAGAAAAGTCCAGGGTCTAAACACCTTTAAATGCAAGGGAACTGAATGTTCAGGAAAGAATAATAGATAAAAAGTATCTGAAACTGATACTTACTCCTCGTATTTGCTTTTAAGTAGTGATTTCACTAAAGGCAAAAGATCTACACAGCAGCCAATTGAAATATATGGTTTTTCTTCCTGTAAACTTAAAAAGCAAGATGTTTCAGAAATGCCAGAACTTCAATGAGGATACAGCAGATTCTCATCCCCCACTTCTGTTTGTACCTGTTCGTAAGCACCGGAAGGCAGTCTACTACTACTCCAAGATCCTGTATCCTAGGAACATTGAGGATAAACAAGTGTTACTAGTAGAACATAACTCAACTTATGTTTCCATTATGATTTAATACGTAATTATAGCTAAGTTACAAGATTTAAGGAAACCCTAAAAAATTGCAACATGTTTGGGATGGCTACTGCTTTAAGAATATAAAGTAAGAGATTCTCAATTTACCTCACTAGGTAGGCTACCAGTTCACTTATACTTCTCCTTCTCCAAAAGGTTAAAGCTACATTCAGCCTCAGATTTCTGCTGAAAAGAACTTGAGCCATAGTTTCATGGTCCTGAGAAACCTGTATGTTTTTAAGAACACAAAAGTTTACTGCAAGTTAAATGCCAGTAATGACACAATAAGCTGCTCTTATATGGTAATGTAGTATATGAAAATATACTTTTCTACCTGTATGAGTGGTTTTAGAAATCTACTTAACAATGGTCTTAAAATGGAAGTTTCCCTTAGAAGGGCGCAAAGATTAAGACTACTTTACCCAAAAGCTGCAAGAATAAGGTCTGTAAACACCTAAAGAGAGGTATCTAACAGTTACAAAGAGCACTCAAGTATAAACCTATAGCCCTCACCAACTTTGAGAAACGTTTACTTAGCTGACTATTAATTTTGAGAACTTTATCAATTTGGTTTGGAACAATAAGTGTAAAAAAACGGTTCACTTCTGAAAATGCTTGTTCTCAAACTGAAGCTAAAGTACTTTATTAAATTATATCTTGGGTTGGAATGAACACTGCACTGCCACCCACATCTCTCAAATCCAGTTAAACAGTCATCTATGGCCAGTGCTCTGGTTCTTACGTTTCCTCAAAGGAATCTTGCCTCTGTTTTCATTTGTCAACAACCTTTCTCTGAAGCTGAGAGACATAGATTTACAGGTGTACCACTCAGTGCTTCAGGACTGGCTGGATGATCATACTCGAAGAGTTTCAGTCAACAGTTCAATGTCTGGGTGGAAGCCAATGACAAGTGGTGCTCCTCAAGGGTCAGTACTGGGACCAGCATTATTTAACATCTTTGTCAATGACTTGGGACAGTGAAATTGAGAGCACCGTCAGCAAGTCTGTCGATAACACCAAGCTGCACGGTGCTGCCTACACACTGGAGGGAAGGGATGCCATCCAGAGAGACCCTCACAAGCTTAAAAGGTGGGCCTGTGCGAACCTCATTAAGTTCAACAAGGCCAAGTGCAAGGTCCTGCATCTATATTGGGGCAATCCCAAACATGAATACAGGCCAGGTGATGAGTGGATTGAGAGCAGCCTCACAGAGAAGGACTTGGGGGCACTGGTGGCAGCCCTGTCACAAAACACATCTATTTCACTTCAGAATTTGACCTTCTGGCCAGTTTCATAAACTCTGAAAGTATTTATGTAGATTCCTTCAGTAACCTCACCATGAACACTCTTATACAATAATTTAAATTACTTTCTCATACACCAAGCCGACACTGCTATTGGAAGTGGTCCCATCCTACCTCACCAGGTTATTCCCATCCATATATCAACACTTTCATGCTTCCATAAACATGTACCTGGCAATGCATAACACCAACCATGAAACCTAACCTGGTCAAAAGAGTATTTTTCCTTTGGTGCTGGTATAATTTTAATTCAGACTATACTGTCAGATCTAAATTCCCAGGCTGACAAAGTGGCAGAACAACTACTGTTGGCAACTGAATCACAGTAAACGGACTAATAAAGGCTGTAAATCACAAGCCCTGAGCTAATTTGTGTGTTTAAAAAAATCTATTCAAAGACTTCCACAGCTAACTGCACTGAAACTACCAGAAATTCAACTTACCTCTGAAAAAAATCCACTATATTTGGATGAGGGGCCTTCTGTTTGAGATGAGCCAGAGTCACTAGAATTCAGCAAGTGTGTACGACTGTCGTGCAGTTTTGCTGGCAGATTCCCTGCACAAGCCAGTTCATTTTCCTTATTTGCCATGTCACAGCCCCTTGATTTAGGGAACTGTTTCTTTTTATAACAAGGCTTTGGAGTATAACAACGAACTTTCCTTTTACAATATACTACTTTGAAGAGAGACAGGGGACTGGTCACTGTTTTTCCAACTGTTATTCTACAAAAATAAAGCAGTATTTTAGTAAAGGTCACTCTAAACTTAATTCAACACTTTAAGTTAAAATATATCGTTATGAATTCAACAGTAAAGTTGCAGGTTATTGTTTTACCCCCAGTATATACCTTCATGACATTTATGTTATCAGAAATGAGAGCTACCTCCAGTATCATTTTCCTGCTTTTTTAAATGGAAAGGACTCATTGTTATGGAAGTAGACACAAAAAAACAAGTACAGTGAGTAAAATTAAGATCTTCCATTGTGTCTATCTGGGTGTTGCAATGAATTTAAACTGGTTCTTCCTCCCTCTCTCCTGAAACTCAGACTCTTATACAGCAAGGCCCTCCTACCTGTTTGTGTATGAAGCCAGCTGTTTTGGAGATCTCTTACCCTGTGAGAAAGGGAATAGGGAAGAACAAACTATTAGTAAAGAGAGAAAAAAAATTCCACACTTTATGTAAAAAAAAAAAGTCCTGTTTTATCACAAACTGGACTAAGTTTACCACAGATCCCCTCCCACTCACTTATCCTACTCTGCAACTGAACCACAGCTATATTAACATTCCTGTAATTGTCAAGTATTTCACTGTTACATATAGATGGACTAGCTCTGCCACAGCTGTCCTCGGAACATCAGTCACTGACAGGCTTGTGGAATCTCTGGCTTGAGGTAGGATTGTGACATCAGAGACAGATTCTTTACTTACAAGCAAACTAAAAACTGTGCCTAATATAAAAAGCCTTCTGAAATTTGATGTAAAAACTGCATTTCCCACCTCCCATACACATTTAAATGTATAATGCCAATAATACAGGCTGGCAGATGCTAGGAAAGATAACATCAGAAGAACACTCCTCCACCAAAGCACAACAAAAATCAAGACCAATGTAGACAGTACCATGTTGATTATCCTGAATTTGTTCACATGAAACAGATAAGGACCCTGATAACAATTAGGCTGTGTAGGACAGTAATATCCTAAATGAATAACAAATTTCATTCAAGGTTGTGTCATAGAGATTCACCAAACCTTTGAAAATTAAACAACAATTCAGAGATGAATTTCTAAAGATTTTTTTTTCCTTACAGTAATCTTCATTAAATGAAGCTTTAAAACACTGAAGATGAGTTGAATTGTGACATTCTGGTCCAATTAAAAAAAACAATTTGTGTACTAATTAAAAAACATTAAGATGTTAAAGTATTTTCATATAAACAGGTACTACAAGTACAAACCGCAAGCATTTAAACTTGAAAATGCATACTACTGATGACATTTAAGTTGTGCACAACTGCAAAACACTGCCAAAACAATGACTTCCTTGGTAAATGATAAAACCATGTGGATTTCAATACATTGTCTCAATACATCCACAGACAGAGGATACTGGCATCTTTATCACTGTTTCAAGTGATCTAACAGTAAACTTACCTCCCTACTACTTCCTCTGTACTCCATCAGCCTACATTAGCAGATTTATTCATCAAGTAACAAAGGTAAGAAGTTATGAGAAAGTGTTTGTGGCTTGCAAAAAATCCAGTAAAAGTACCTGTGTTATTAGACAATGTGGTAGATTGAGCCATATAATAACAGAATGGCAGGTCCACTTCAATGCAGCTATTTCACCTACCCCATCTGTCACTTTTGCCATGTAAGCTTTTAGCAAGAGAACACTGATAACAGAATTCCTCCTCTGAAACAGTTATTGGCTAGATTGTGGAAAATAAGGCATGAACAGAACCACATCAGTACCTACTCCTCACATGGACAATGATACATATCTGTGCGATCACTGCATGTGTTAAAATGCATATTTTTCATAACATAATTGCTGTTCAAGCTCAAGTTCTACTGCACATGCAAACATGGAACATGAGCACTACATTTCCAGTTTTGGACTGCTCGGAGCTATTTTAACATTTACTTCAGTTTCAACAGAGGACATAATAAAAACCTTACCTCCTTCATGATCTTTCTAGTGGAAGAAGAAATTCTTTTTCTGGGGAGATCAACGAGACAACCTTCGATATGCAATACTTTCTGTTTTCTAACATTGTGGGCTTCAGAGGCCATAATCTCTCAAATCCCTATTTTCAAGGGAAAGATCATCTTTAGTCATATTTTGTGAAACTTTCTTCAAACACAGCTAGCAAAACTAGTTAAAACAGTTCAACTATTTGCAAGATACACCATAATAGAAATAAACAAAGACATTACTGTTTAGCAAATGTTAGCTGGAGGCCTTTATAACATGCTGATAATCACTTCAAAATTCTCACTTAGTTTTCCTCAAAAAGGAAACAACTTCCCTCTCCTCCATGCCCAAGAAGCAGACCAACTGTTTCCAGACCAGCTCAGTATACCTCACTGTGAGGTGCCACACAGACAAGAAAGAATTAAAGCAAAGAGTAAGACAATTTAAGACACCTTCCTGCTAAACTATTTCATCTACCACCCGAAGAAAAATAGTAGGTCAAAGTGAAAAAAGACAGCTAAATAAAAATCGTTGTTTTTCAGGAATAAAATTCACCAGAATAACAAAAAAAAAAAAAAAAAAACATAAAAAATGAAGTGAAAGATCTCTCCGTAACTTGTTGGCAATCTTCCCCCCAACTTCTCCTCAGCATATAACCTGACTACTGCCAGTAGTAAGGTCTTTGTACCACAATTAACCAGTAAGAAAGTGTCCGAAGTACTTGTTTTGAAATATGCAAATATTTCTATAAGAACCAAGCACAGTATTGAGACAGACCAACAAAATCCAAAACAAGTATGTACAACTAAGGGATACAGAAAACTCTTTGCTTGAGATTGGTTTCACAAACTACACTTTTTCTATTTTTTCCACCCTTAAACGGCAAAGTTCTGGTCCCAACATTAGTGCCTCAATTTCTCCCCCACCCCCCTTAATACTAACAGATCTACCCCTTCTCTCCTATTTAGTAGATTTATCCCATATCAAGAACTTCACTGAGCACTGAAAAAGATGGCAAACAGCTGCTTAGTCAGAGAAAATCTTTCAGTGCAGTAGCCAAAAGCCATCAAATAAAATAAATAGGTGGCAGGTTCAAAACAAAGTAGGTGGTGTACATCTTCACAAAATTACATCAGAGGATACTGTGTAAGCTTAGCAAAATATTAAAATTATTTTCTTTAACACCTTTTTCTTTAGAACAAGATCAATATTCCAAGAATCTCATTTGATCTCTCTCAAAAAAGACAGAAGATACACCGACGGAAATCCTGACCCTATAAGAAAGAAATACATAGCCTTCAAACTAACAACTTTGGCAAGCCCCAGCGTTATTTAGGCAAGACATTTAACAGTTGGCTGTCCATACTTCTACAGATACCAGGTTAGATAAATCTAGTTCATTAACTTGACTCTTTTGTTGCAGGACAACTTGCAGCAATCAGAGCTAAATCCCCATAGAGTCGACCTGTCAGATGCTACAAGTTCCATAAACTTGGTTCCCAGAGAACCGTTTCTGTTACTGTCACTGTGACACAATGACAGCTTACAGCCCTTTGTGCACGACATTGAGATGATTTATTAAACAGGCAAGTAAGAAGTCAAACTACCCTCATCTTTCATGCAAAACAGTGAGCAAGAATCTGATTCCTTATGTATAAAACAGCACTGTTAAACTGGATTACATTTCAGTTAAGAGTGAACGGTAAGGGAAGAAACATCTAGCAAGAAAATCTGAAATAAAAAAAAAAAAACACAATAAATCAGTATATCAGGGTTCAGTATTTGTGTCATTTTCTTAAGCTTTTTAGAGTCAAAATACCTGAATTGGAAAGAAGTTTTCCTACATATGAATGTGCCCAAAAGAGGAAAGTAAAGAGGATTACACACTCACAAATTTGATGTAAGAACATAATGCCCTCTAGCTTCCCAGTTGAAACAGGAAAAGATAAAACTATCAATTCATTCTTCTGAGGCCAGGAACAGAGATTCCAAAAGGCCAACAGATTATTGTACATAAAAGAGAACCTGGTGAAGTGAAGCAAATCCCTTACCTCTGTGCTCAGTGTCCTACCATTTAGAGAGTAGTTTTACCTACCATTTAGAGAATAGTTTAACATTTTCTGTGAGGGTCTCTAAAGATGCAGAAACAGCAGTAAGCACAAGCAAAACAAACACTATCATCTCCCCAAAACTAGATGGTACTCATCCAGAAGTTGTAAGAACTCAGTAAGAAATTGCCATGTTATTAACCAAGGTAAAGAACCTCTTCCTCAGAGCTGCCAGCACACCTACAGAAATCACAGGTGGAAAACAGTCAGTATTTAAAGATGGCCCCAAGGAAGATCCAGACTGACATCCCTGTTGTGCAAATTGGCAAACAATGCAATTAAGAATAGAATTAGTAGATACAAATAATATATTGGGAAAGTCAACCTGGCTGCCGAAGGCACATCTTGCCTTAAAAAAATTAATGGAATTCTCTGAGATTGTGAAGTAGTACAATATGGATAAAGGAGATCTAAATGACATATTGCACCCGAGTTTCTGAAAAGCTTCCAGAACTTACTTACTCACTTAAGTCTTTCAAGGAAGCTAAGCAACCAAGTGATATGAGGGAAAGTTTTTGCATGAAGAAATAGCTAAGAAACAGCAGTAAGTGGTCTAAGCAGTTCCTATAGTGAAGATCATCACTGGAATTCCGCAGAAAGAGAACTGTGCTGTTTAATGCTGTTTGATATGTTCATAAATTGCATCACAAAGGGGATGATATGGTCAGTCTTAATTTAAGTTACACCAGACTCTAAAGATGAAGACTAACTAAAGAATTAAAGGACTGCGATGAACAATAACCAGAAACAATGATTATAGATGAATGTAGAAGAAAGCACGCATGTCTGCAGGCATGAGGAAATTCTGGGTTCATACACAGAATTACATGCTCCAAGCTAATAACCACCACCCACGATATCGTAATATGACAATTTACTTTAGATCATTTGGATTGCTCCATATGGATCAATAAACAGGAAAAAAAAATACAGCAGTGTTCTGACAGCATGTAGAACTAATTTGTGCCTGTATTTCAAATACAAAGTGCGGGTTTAGTCTCCTTCCCCTCAAAAGGAAAAGAAACAAAATACCTCATCTCAAATAACTTATGATGAAAATAAAAAAGGACTTAAATGTGAGTAAAAAACAATATGGAATACTTTCCATACAATGAGAAACCAAATAGACCAACACTTTTCAGTCTGGAAAGGAGGTTACTTATAGCAAAGAGGGGAAATAAAGGCCTATACAATGAATAGCTTGGAAAAGTTGCATAGAGACAGTTCTCTACCTTGCCCAATATAGGAATTAAAGGGGTAAAAGACACTAGCCAAATATAGACTTAGATTCAAAACAAACAAAAGAAGGTGGCTCTTTGTGCATATAATAAAGCTGAACTTGTCACAGGATGTTGTGAACCTAGATGCTTACATAGTTCTCAGGGCAGTCTGCAAAATAAAAAAAAAAGATACACTGAAAATGATTAAATGCAGAAACAATCTAAGTAGCCAAGAGCAGGAAACAAACAGAAGAATCTGGTTTGTCCAAACCTAATACTGCTATAATGAACTTAGTCCATGTCAAGAAGCCTGCTTCCAAAGGTTTAGAAACGCACAACAAAATGCTCATTGTTCAGCAACAAAAAACATATATGCTAGAGAATGGAAGATACTTTACAGGTCTCTACAGAACCTGAATTTCTTATCTGATAACAGATATTCTCTAGGAATATACACTACCACCCACTGCTATACGTGGAGCATTTTTAAACTGGCACTAGCTATTATTTTATACCAGATCAAAAACCTTATACCTTAATGTCACAAATTTGATGATTCCCTTATGATGAAAACAGCTAGCAGAATTTGTTCCAAACAGTCCTCTATCATCTCATTACAGCCAATGAGACTCCTTTGCTTTATATAATTTTAAAAATAAACTAAGGATAGAGTAAAAGTCTTCTGAGCTTAGCCTTCGCCCTTTTATCAGGCAATCTTAAACCTTGTTGTAAATTGTGACAGACTGCAAATCTGAACAAGAGATGCACAAGTTTAATGAATTCCATTTTTCTCCCTGACATAGGTTGACATCTGCTTAGAGAAGTCACCCTTCCTTATTTCTCTTTCACTCTCCTCCATTTTCAGGAAACAGAAAGACTGAAGTAACAGCAGCCATACTGGTAAATCAGATTATTCATATACCCAGTCATAGATATTACCTTGACAAAGTTTTCCTGATAACTCTAATACTATTATTATTTTTTTAATAAAAAAAAAACAACTCTGATCTCCCCCAGATGCAATACACCTTTAAAGTTATACCAGAGGCAGGCAAAGAAAGAACACTGAATGGTTTTCAAAGACAGCACTAAATGGCTTTAAAGCACGTAACTGTCAAAGGCAAGTATTAACAAATGCTGCCACTCCCTCCCATAGTCCTGTGTTTTGGGCATGGCCCCCAGAAAGGGACAAACTTTTCTTCACATGTTATGTAATCTTCATATGTATTAACATAACATTAATTTCTTACAGAACAGACTCAAGTACTTTGCATGGCAGCAAAGTAAATGTAAAATAGTTATATTTAAGTCATCTGCAATACCCTTTAAAAGAAGCATTCCTTCTGTTCTACTCTTTGCCCAAATTCTTGTTTCTTTTTCTTGTAGCATTCCACATATATATATACACACACACACATATATAAAAGCCATCACAGATGTTGTGATTCTCCTCCACCCCCACATTATACCGTGTGCACATTCTCAAGGATGAGACAACATTGATCTTTAGTCAATGCAGCTGAAAAAGTTAATTAATTGTTACTCCCCAAGGAGTGGAGTTCATGCTTTGAAGACATTCAAAACTGGCATACATCAGGGAACCAGTAAAGGACAACTAATTTTACTCATCATTGTCATATTTATAAAGCTTATGAAAAATCTCCAAGAATGTTTTTTCCAGATTTACTTCCAAAAGGGTAATTCATCTAGAAAAATAAGTTAGCACAATCTTATGATGCAGAAGAGATTCAGTTACCTTGGCATGATTTCCTTTAATTTTAAGTCTGACTGACAAATGTTACAGACTCCATCTGTTTCAATTTTAGATAGTTTCTACATCCTTTGAATATGGAATAGCTTTTTTTTTTCTTTAAATTTTCTTTTTTACATTTATGCCTTGGCAGTTCACTAGGTGTTACTTACTAAATTATCTTTAAAAAAAAGTGGAATTCAAGGTTTGATGGAAAACATTAACACCATGTTTTTGTGCAACACTACAAGAAGTGCCTTGTAAGTCAGCATGACACCAACTTTAGCCAGCAATACCTGTTAGGCCTTTTTTCAAGTTTACAGTTTCATGTGGACAAAAACAATACAAATTAAATTTAGAGTTTAGACAAATACTATATAAGTAGCAAGTTAACTTCTTGAGTTCAGTTTCCTATTACTTACACATCAAATTTGTATGGGGCCTGCTGGCCCAAGCTGTCATAATGAACCTGGGAAAGTGACCACACATCAGAGTTCTGTCAAGTTTACAGAGGATGAATCCAGGCATGGGTTAAGTGCTCCTTGCACAGCCTGATAACTCAAACTTATTTAGTTCTTGGACAAAACGTTTACATCTGGAAGTAAAATTTACAAGTACATTAAACTCCAATGAAGGAGCATAGTTTTAAAAAGTACTAAAAGGCTGAAAAGTAGTCCTTTATTAACAAAAAGATTTTTTTTTACCTGTTGATTTTCATTTGTTAACACTCCAGGAAATGAAACTTGGAAAATTTCTATCGCTACCGCTATCTGAGAGATGTTATACAGGAATTAACATTCTAACACATTGGAGCTCCCCCGTTAATGTTGTGAATAAGCTTTAAGAAACTACTCAAAATTTAAATACTGGAATTTTTCCCTACTCACCGCTCAACCCAAAGAGCTTCAAAAATTCGTAACAAGAACTCCAAATTCAAAGAAAGATGTGTTGGAGAAGCCCTCCCCCTGCAAGCTTAATGGTGGCACAGGTACCTCCCTCATCCCCACGCGGCCTGTGACCACGCTTCATTGCAGGTGAGCGCATGACTTTTCACACTACCCCGAAATACACATCCTGCTATTAGTGAGCGTTGGCTGTTGACAGTTTATGGATACAGTACATCCGTACGCTCCTGTAATGCTATATATGGGAATGTAAATGAATACACTGTTATAAAAATAAAGCCATTAATGTATCTTTAAAATATTATTATGTTCTCAGTTATGAAATTCAGGATTTGAAACCAATGGTGGCTTGAATGCAATGAAATAATACCACAGACATTTGAGTCAAAATTATATGCAGGAATAATGAAGTAAAACAACAGCTTTAGAACAATTTGTTGTTTCCACCCAGCAAGGCCAGAAAGCCACCGACCTGCCATCGGTTATGCTTTCATTCTATGGAGCAGGGCTAAGTAACCTTTTTGTCCTTCCCTGACTGTAGGCACATAATGGAAAGAGCAAAAAATCAGGGAAGGGGGCCAGGCAGCACTCCCATCCCGAGCAGAGGGCTGCTTTGAAGCAAAATGACTTCACCTGGCTCCCAAGCACGGCATGTTACCAGAATGGACACACAAATCATAGAATCATAGAATATCCTGAGTTGGAAGGGACCCTTAAGGATCATCAAGTCCAACTCTTGACACCGCACAGGTCTACCCAGAAGTTCAGACCATGTGACTAAGTGCACAGTCCAATCGCTTCTTAAACTCAGTCAGGCTCGGTGCAGTGACCACTTCCCTGGGGGTCTGTTCCAGTGTGCAACCACTCTCTCAGTGAAGAACCCCCTCCTGATGTCAAGCCTAAACTTCCCCTGCCTCAGCTTAACCCCGTTCCCGCAGGTCCTGTCGCTGGTGTTAATGGAGAAAAGGTCTCCTGCCTCTCGACACCCCCTTACGAGGAAGTTGTAGACTGCGATGAGGTCTCCCCTCAGCCTCCTGTTCTCCAGGCTGAACAGGCCCAGTGCCCTCAGCCGTTCCTCGTACGTCTTCCCCTCCAGGCCTTTCACCATCTTCGTAGCCCTCCTCTGGACACTCTCCAACAGTTTCACGTCCTTTTTATACTGTGGTGCCCAGAACTGCACACAGTACTCGAGGTGAGGCCGCACCAGCGCAGAGTAGAGCGGGACAATCACCTCCCTCGACCTACTAGCGATGCCGTGCTTGATGCACCCCAGGACACGGTTGGCCCTCCTGGCTGCCAGGGCACACTGCTGGCTCATATTCAACTTGCTGTCTACCAGGACCCCAGATCCCTCTCTTCTAGGCTGCTCTCCAGCGTCTCATCGCCCAGTCTGTACGTGCAGCCAGGGTTTCCCCGTCCCAGGTGCAGGACCCGGCACTTGCTCTTATTGAACTTCATGCGGTTGGTGATCGCCCAACTCTCCAACCTATCCAGATCCCTCTGCAAGGCCTTTCCACCCTCATCCGAGTCCACAACTCCTCCAAGTTTGGTGTCATCAGCAAACTTGCTCAAAATACCTTCTATTCCTACATCCAGATCGTTTATAAAAATATTGAAAAGTACCGGCCCTAAAATGGAGCCTTGAGGGACCCCACTGGTGACCGCCCGCCAGCCTGACGCAGCCCCATTCACCATAACCCTTTGGGCCCTGCCCGTTAGCCAATTGCTCACCCATCGGATGATGTTTTTATTTAGCTGTATGGTGGACATTTTGTCCAGTAGGATCCTATGGGAAACCGTGTCAAATGCCTTGCTGAAGTCCAAAAAAAATCACATCAGCTGGTTTCCCTTGGTCCACCATACGGGTGATCTTATCATAAAAGGAAATCAGGTTAGTTAGGCAGGACCTAACCTTCACAAACCCATGCTGGCTGGGACCAATGACTGCTTTGTCCCCCAGGTGCGCCTCAATAAGTTCGAGAACCATCTTCTCCATGATTTTACCAGGCACTGACGTGAGACTGACAGGCC
>CM021735.1:25653387-25738780 GCA_011075105.1 Heteronetta atricapilla
CAGGCTCGTCCCCTCCTGGTTGGCGCCCCCCCACGGGTGGCTGGCCTCATGCCCAGCGCCGGGCACATACTGAAAAGCCCCAAAGGCAAAGGTCCGCTGGGAAAGGCAGCGGGGTCAGCCGGCATCATCGTCCGCACCTGGTGCTGCCGCTGGGTGCTGCTCAGTGTAGAGAAAGCTGTTGGATGTGCAGTGTTCCTTAAGTATTTATATGGAACCGGACACCTCACGACGCTCTCTCGCTAGTGTGTCCGCAGGCTACCAGTGACACCGGGCAGTGATGAGCATGTGATGCTACAGCTGGCAGAGAAATCCCTGCTGACTGCAGATTGTAGCTGAGTATCACAGAATCACAGAATCACAGAATTTCTAGGTTGGAAGAGACCTCAAGATCATCGAGTCCAACCTCTGACCTAACACTAACAGTCCCCACTAAACCATATCCCTAAGCTCTACATCTAAACGTCTTTTAAAGACCTCCAGGGACGGTGACTCCACCACTTCCCTGGGCAGCCCGTTCCAATGTCTAAAATGTATGAATAACTTCATTGCTCCCGAGGATTAAGTGTTATTACAATCCTCTCTTTGGTAGAACATCTCAGGGCCTAGCTGTGAAGTAAAGCTGTTGAGAAAGATGGATGGTGCTAGTGACAGATGGAGGGAAAGGTGAGATTTGTTCCACATCTCCCCTCACTTTATTCCTTTCCATCATATATTTGGCTCCATAGTGTGGTATTTTGTCACTTGACCACACAACATCCCTGTAAAATTGGGGTTTTTACTGCTTCCATGCCTGATATAGGTACATAAATTCTGAATTAGCCATTTTTAAAAATTTATTTATTTATTTATTTATTTTTACCTAGAGTATCTCACTCTCCATTTTGGGGGAGGAAAAAGCAGGCTTTGACAAACTGCATCCTTTCTTCACTACGTTAACTGGACATGACAATTTGAATTGTGACTTGGTAATTAAAGTGTTTCTTCAGTGTCTGAACAACTCCAACACTATCTGGACTTAATCTACATTACCTTTTTATTTTTTTTAATTATTTTGTTTTTTTTTTCTGACATGCTTTACAGCTTATGGTATCAGCAGGCTTTAAAACAAAGTGATCCATAAGATACCAGCTTATGACACAATACTGCTATTTAAAGAAGGCATTTGGGAACTAAAAATGAGCTGCAAAAGCATACTCAAGTCTTTGTTCAGTCAAGTCCTTATTTGAGTCCTTAGTTCAGGCAGTGCTTTTTCTCGAAAATTTCCCAACCATGCTGATATTAAAAGCTTCTTGCACCTTTTGTCCCCAAATGCCCTGGAGCTTAGGAATCCATTCTCACTTTCAGTCTATATGTATTCATATCCCGTTTATTCTTCTAGTGCCATATTATTCTATAGTTTAAAGAACTCTCACTTCCTATCTATTTGCATAAGAGAAAAAAATTAACTTCCTAGCAATTTCATTTCATTAGCTTAAGTAAACCAACCTATCTTAGTCTTACACTGCCGGATAGCCTTTCTATTTGCCTAATCATCCTAATGTCACCTTTATATTAATTTTTGCAGATGTTACACTTTCAATTCAATCTGTCTGATGTATACTGTTTAAAATATACATGCTTCTCTTATTCATCTGAGCACTTCAGCTGTGAATATCCAGGCACACATTATCAGTAAGTGTTTTTTTAAGATTTACTTTATGCTGTGTTAAGAAACTTGGTACCATACTAATGAAAAACATTATCAAAGGAAACATATGATATGATGTTTTAGAGAATGTGACAATTATCAGACAATGCATGCGTAAAAATGCTTGGGCTTTGCAAAACAGACTTTTGTTCTGGAGTTTATCAGGAGCTGGACACCAAGTGGATTTTAAAAGATTACCTGCTAAAAGGGACTAAGTTGGATGCTGATGCTAGACAGTGGCAGAAATAGAATAAGTGCTTCCCCTTTATATTTTAGGAAATGGGAGAAGACATAAAAAAGTACTGTTATGTTTTGAACATTTCCTTTTTTGTAGAACACTAGTTGGATCCAAAGACCATGGTTAATGAATCAAAACCCAAAGATGAAACTGTAATTTTCATGTGGAGAACCTCGAGATAGTTCTGAAACGTTTTGTGGTTCTATACTATTTAATACATAGTGGTCTCATAAACGTGGTCTTGTTTCTTGCAGTTGTGTATGTCTGGGTGTCTAGAAGTTTCATAAATGTAATTAACACCACCATAGAATTGATGCTATGGAAAGTCTTAGTGGAGGCCTCTGTCACAAGATCTTAACACTGAGAGTGAATACAGAGAATGGGAAGGGAAACAAAACTGATCAAGACTTTCATATTTACCTACACTTGGGAATGTAGTTTATTTTCTTTTCACTTGTTTTGACTTTTACACATTTATCCATGATTTAAAAGCAGTGCTGTTGGAAACCTCAAGAGATCCTAAACCTGTATTGTCATGGGTAACAAAATTCCTTCATAAATGTAACACTACTCTTAGAAAACAGATGTCAAATACTATGTTAGCTATCTTTTGACAGTTTTATACAGTTATGGACATAACTATGCTTGGCATTTTAAATCTTGAGGAACTACTTTACTATTTCAGTACTTATGTGTTACAAGCAATGTAATGGAATATTTGCTGAAATTTAACAACTGTACACTAACTTCAGATTAATAAAATTACTATTGTAGAGAAATACCAAAGACATTAGGTACTTGATTCTACATTTTCACCCAGGTTATATTTCAATAAAAAAGATATAATCAGTTATGTACTCATTAACATACACATATATAAAATGATATGAAATGCCAAACATTATAAATGTACAATATAAAGTCTGATTTTATTTAGAAGAATAATATCATGAAAAATAACATGCCCAAAATAAAATGGTCGTTATAGAGAATGTGAATTTCATTAAAAAAAAAAAAAAAAAAAAAAAAAAGAGAGAGAAAATACAATAATTTAGTCATGCATTTTCTATGTGGCATATTCAGAGATTTGCAAAAACCATTAGTTTTATTCAAAATCCTGAGGATTGTCATGTGATCTGCTTATGTTTAACTTCTAAAGGGCAGAGCAACTGGTTTGTTCAGTCAAGGTTGCCAAACAGAATAATATTTTAGTTACTGGGCCTGGTTTTTAAGCACCTCTTCTGAAAAAGAAGCTGTTCTGCAAGTCCATATAGGGGTCAAATTTTGTAACAGTAATATGATTTTCTCTCTATGATGTGTAGCAGATATTTGTGGGGGTGGTAGGAATGTCAAGAAAATTAACTGTTTCATCTGTAGTCCTTGGGTTGGAGGTAGGATGGCTCAGGTGACTGGTAATGGGATAAAGCTTTTCACCTCTGAATTGCCAGCTCTGGACCTGATTAGAAGGAACACCATCTGGTGTCTGGTCAGTGACCCATATGAGAGAAATCAGTTGTCATCCCTGCTACTGGTGAATTGAAAACACACAAAAAGCCTCCATACTGTGTGAGTGGTTGCACAGCAAATAGCACCAAGTAAGGACGAGGGCTAAAAATTCCAGTAGAAACCTAATGGTCAGGCCTCAGCACACTGAAGGGAACACTGGAAAAGTTTGTCAGTGTGGGTTGTCAAGAGATGCTCTTTCACTAGAAATATTCAGTTGATAGAAATCTAGGGGTTTTTTGTTTGTTTGTTTGTTTCTTTGTTTGTTTTGGAAGCAAGCAGCTGCTAATTCATGGCTGAAAATCACAGTATCATATGAGAAAAGTGACTTGAGTTTTCTGTGATTTGGAAAAGCAGAAATCAACATCCCCCAGAATCCTACAATTTTTCAACATGCAATCATCATCAGTAATATTTCTGGTAGGCGTACGATGGCAATACTTGAACAAGACACAATTAAGCTGAAAGAGATGTTCTGTTCAAATGTATAAAGTTTTTGCCTGATGCTATCTGAGACAGGTTAGCTCAGACTGGCTTAACAAATAATAAATTACAGACCACTTTGCCAAGCTGTAATTCTTTGTAACGTAGCACTTCTGAATACTGCATCTATTTCCTATTTTAGAAATAAAATCAGATGTAACTACAGAATCTATGACTTGGGATAGTGTCTGAATTTCTTTTATTTTCTGAAGCAATTTGCTATCTGAATGAATGACTGAGTTAAATAGCCACTTTAAAAAGGAAGAAAAAACTCTACTGCAATATTCAGAAAAGGTTATCTTGAAAATTGTTATATGTAAGTATAAATTTTTATTTTGATATGGGAAGCATAAACCAGTAGTAACTACTTCAGGTTCATATTTAATTTTCCCAAAGCACAAATATGCTTTCAAAGTGATCATTTTGAGAGAAATGAAACAGATAGGCCTTAATAGAGAGATTTAAGAAAGTGAAGAATTTATGTTCTGATTTTGCAGGTTGTTAACTGTGTTTTTTTTTGAAGTCAGATTCTGAATTATCATAGTTTTGGGCCTATAATTAATAATACAATGAGATAATGATATAGTGTACATTAATCTTTCTCCAATAATTATGCTGTTATATGCTGTGTCCAGTAAAAATGAAAGGAAAAATAGTTTTGTCTTGAAAATATTATAAGCCTAGTTGTATGTGAATGATTGGAATTGTTTGATTTTTTTTTTTTTTTTTTTTTTTCTTTATGCTGTACTTTTCACTCAACTGCCCAGAAACAGGAAGTTACAATTTATGAGCTAAATTTGCTCTAAGGAAATTGCAGTTGTTCCTAGAAATTACTCTGAACACATCTGTTCAGAAATAAATTCTGCCAGCTCCTTCAAAAATTTGCTGTTGAAAAAATAAACAGTGACAGCCTGATCAAACCCCATTTTGCCATCATCTTCTTCCCTAGGTGAGATTTTGGCAGAATCACAAAGCAGAAGACTCAGTCTCCAGGTTTGCCACTGCAGCACACTGCTCTATGCCTGCCTGCTTCTCAGCTGGTTGTCAGCACCCTGTGGCATCACCGGCACCCAGCCTGGGCTGAAAGAGAAGGGAATTGGTGCATCTGAAACCTGACCACCACATAAGCTTCAGTGACCTGTCAGTGCTGAGAAGCACATTTCAGTTGTGTGGGATAACTGTTTTAGCTGAGACTGTCAAAAATACCACTGCACATCTTTAAAAAAGATAGAGCAGCAAGAAACAAAAATTTAGAAAAAAAAAAAAAAAAAGTATTTTGTTCACTTATTCTCTCTTGTCTTAGTGTTGCATTTTGAATCCTATTTGTGTGTACGCTTGTGTCTACACAGCAATACTTTCCTTGGGGAGAAGTATTTAAAAAGTATACAGGGAAAAGAGAGTCTTCTCTTTCTTCTGCCTCCTCCCCCTTATCATTTCATCCCTTCTCTTGAATTTCTCTCAGACATCCTTGCTGAGATGTCCAGATGCTGTCCAGATTCTGAAGATTATCAGAGAGGAATAGAGAGGTTTCATTAAGATACACTGAAGCTGGAATCTGTTTTTCAAACCTTAGACTCTTTGCATAGCTTTGCTGAAGCTGATATTCTCTTGCAACCATGAATGACTTTCAGAAACAAACAAACAAAAACCAACCCAACTCATTAAACTTTAGTGTTACATACCTCTGATTATCTTGTGGTTGTTTTGTCTTCTGGTAACTTCTTTCCTCATGAGATATCGATCATCTAGTATCATACAGATTATTATTATTATTTTTTTTTCATCCACAATATTCTAGATGCAGAACCTGAAGATTTTCTTTGAAACAAATTTGGGAGTTAATTCTTACTATTAATAGTTTACAAGGGCAGCAATCTTTTAAAAGAAACAAGCTTTATGAGCTTTACAGAATGTTGTAACTCTTGGTGGCATAAGGTAGAAACTGGAATTCAATTTCCTTGTGCACAATGAGCATCTTCAGATTTTAGTAATAGGCTATGATTGGTGTGATTTCACCTACATTTTCTGTTCTTGCATTTCACTTTTAGGGTATCTACAGAGTATATAATGATTTTCCATTCTGGCCAAGATATTTCAGCTGAAATATGTGCTTGTTTTGTTAGGTCTTTAATGTCAAACATACTGATTATAATTATTATTTTTAATATTTTGTCTCTGCAGATTTAGTTACTGAATAGCAAACAAATGCAGCGTAAGTGTTGCCTCTAAATACAGCTATATTATTTAACAAATCTTCGGTTGCTTCAAAACTTTACTGAATTTAATGCTATTTCTGTGCTGCATTTTCTAACTTCTTTCTCTTCAACTGAATTTATTTATTTCTCCCTTTAATCCTTCCATGTCCTTAAATCTTTCAATTCAGTCTAATCCTTCAAATCCTATAATTACTCAAACAAAGCATTTTAACCTTCGTGGCCTCCTCCTGGCCTATTGCTTATGACGTGTAGGTCTCGCTTGACTAATGATGTTTACTGCTGCATTTTCTTTCCTAGGATACTCATGGAAAATTTCATGCCACATATTTCTCATCTATAGCAGAGCTCAGTGTCACAGTCTTACTAGGAGCATTATAAAAATTGTAGAGGCTGCTTTCTGCTATTAGAACAATTCCTTCTTCTAGTCAGAACTTATTGTTGACCTTGTTGTAATACCAAATAATAGAAGTCCAAAGCCTTGATTTTGATTTCCAATAAGTATTCCCAAGTTCTTTATGTCCCTCCAACATTATTTTTTTTGGTATACTGTATAAGGCATAAAACTACTTTAATTTTTACATCTAAGAATGACAGCACTTTATGGCACTGTGTTGGTTTGTCTGAATATTTTTCTGAACACTTCATAAACATATTGTATTAATTTCCCTTAGGAAATTATGAATAGTAGGGTGGGGACACTGCTTAATGGTACACACTATTTTTCATGCAAAGTGTATTTGTAAGGAAGTAGTTTTTATTATTATTTTTATTATTTTATTTTATTTATTTTATTTTATTTTACTTTATTTTACTTTATTTTTTTGAAAGAGAGCAATGAAGAGGCCAGCATCTAACTGAAATCTTTTTTTTTTTTTTCTTTTAAGAGGAGGAATATTTTTAAAAATCATGAAAAAGAAAAAAAAATTATAAGGCTATTAAGGCAAAAAAGGAAATATATAGATTAGGCAGAAATTTTACAAAAAGATTACAAATTTTAATGACATGCTAGTGAAAGAAAATTAGTTGTTGATAATGTTGAAAGCAAATATTAATGATTTAAGGGACTGATAATAAAGTATAAAAATGCAAAGGTGAAAGGAATATGGAGCAGACAGAGAACAAATCTGGGAAGATATCATATCAAGAAGAGGGACACCAAATTTAATATGTGAAAGTATAGGAAAACAAATACTTGCAATGTGAGAAAGAGAAACATATTGGCCTGAAGGATCAGAGGAAGCATGTATGTGTGTCTGCATATCTTATATGTAGTTGAAAATACTGTTTTAAATCTGATGATTTTAAATGGGGAAAATAAAAATCTGATGTTCAAAATTTAGCATCTATGCTAAGGAAGCACTCTAAACTGTTTTGCTTACCTTGCATAGTAAGAAAGATATATTTCTTCTGGGAGTAATGACAAACAGAAAAGTAGTTTCTAGAAAAGTCTGCATCTGTTTTCTGTGCGCAGCTGTTCAGAAGCTGCCAAGGAGGGTACACATGGTTATATAGAGACATACATAGGTAACTTGAATCCTATAAACTCAAACAGAAGGAGAGTGTGCTTTTTACTGTGTTTATGACCTGTGAGAAAAATTCTCTAACAAATGTTTCAACCACAGCTTATGTTCCTCAATGCTGTGTCATTTATGCACAGTTTATACATTGCATATTTACCAAACGTGAATAATTTTCCTCTAATGTGCATCCATGAATTTAAACTGCCTTAATGAACCGTAGAAGCATTTAGAAAAATTAGCTGGGGTGACTTTCAGGCACCAGGGTCTTCCACATCTGTATCTGACACAGATTTATGGCTCTTTACCTTTTCCAACATGTGTTGCAGGGAGGTTTTTCCTAAGAAAATATGAGTTCTCCTTAAAAGGCAGGCATGCTAAGCCGAGCTGGAAACAACAGAATGTCTGGAACAATCTTCTCAATAAGATTTCTTGGGAGAGTACTTTTTCTGCTCTTAGGTATCTGAGCCCAAGCTTCTGAAAATGAAAGATTTTTAAACCATCTGTTCCTTTTTTCTTTTTCCCTTTTGTGTATTTAGGATAACCAAACAGAGTCATAAATTCACTTTGCTATCCCATCTCAAAAAGGACATAATTACGGGTACTAGAAAGGGGAACAAATGTGATAAGAGAGAGGATGTGGGAGAAAAGGCATTTTCAGGGAAGAAACATTAAAAAGACTTGCAACATTGGTCCTGGGGAGAAGATGTATGAGCTTCCTCCCAGTGAAGTCAAAAAGATCAGAACTAGCTCATGAAAAAACTTATTAAATAATGGCAAGCATTAAGAAACATATATTACCTAACATATATTTTTGATATTCTTAAAATATGAGATGAGAAGATTAAAGAAACTATAAAGCAGAAATTGAAATACAAATGTTGTGGCAAAATACGTAGGTAGAGATTATACAATTTATTGGACCAAACCAATACAATTGGATAAATGTAGACCTTTTGGGGCACACACAGCTTTTGTGCATGTGTACCAAGCAAGTAAACTTCTGCATCAGCACAGATTAATTAGCAGTCAAATTCAGCTCTGCAGAATGCTACTTAAACACACAGCACAGTACAATAGGATATCGTATAAATGAGAACAGGATTTCAGTTAGACTAAAGTTAGAATATTACAAATACTGATAATTTAGGGGATAGGCTTGTAATTGCGAAAGGACATGAAAAAATGGCACCATTTTAATACTGCTGCCAGATCAATTATTTTCCTCTTCCCTTTAGTATGTGTCTCACTGCTGGTACATATCCCCTGGATTTATTGACAATATCCAGACTACTGCATTACTTGACTGCTTAAGAGAACTCACAGTGACTGCAATATATTTGAACCTGCTATTACTTGCATGAAATCATTACAGCTGTGAATAGAAGCTATAAGTGAATTAAATCAATTTAAGGACCAGCCATACTTGTTCACAATGAGTAGTATTGAATCCCTGCAGCCTTTTTAGTAATAATCATAATAAGCGTTATGCACAGTGAACATCAGAAGTCTACCTTTATAACAAAGTAGTACCTTGGTTTCTTCATTTTAGTCCTGCTACTCGCTGTTAATTGGAGGAACTGCTAAGTCAGCAACAAGTTACCAAATATTTTCCTCTTTTCACTAAATGTTAGACAGAGCAACTTAACATACAAAATCCTCTGTGACTATTCCATGGCTTAATGTTGAACAGATTCTAACACTATCTTCCTAATTCTTTCTTGTGGCTTAGTTACCATTTTCTTATTGTCTTTGTTGAAGCCCATCTAGAAAAAAAATAAAGAAAAAAAATAATTATTTCAGGAGTTTGGATTGGACTAGTTTTTAAACTTTTGCTTGATTTCTGCAAGCGTTGGCTATGATGTGATGAACATTCTGCCTATCTGTTTTCTAAATGGTAAGATTTTATCTTTTTTAGGTTTATCTTTTCTGTAGCTGTTTACTCTTCTGTATACATATCTTTCAGCTAGCGCTGGAATATTTCCTTGTTTGGTTACAGATTTTCTAATCTTGATTAAAAAACATTGTATAGGTAACTTTCAGGGTGAGCTTTAAGTGAAATAAACTTTAAGCAATGTGATTCAGTAGTTTTGTGTTATAGGCTGCATTTTCTGATCTTTCCATGGTTCACTTTCAAGAGACAGTTGGAAGATCCATAAATGAAATGATTATTCTTCCTGTCTCTTACTATCTTTTTTGTGCTGTGAACCTGCACATATATATCTTCTATCCAGATTGTGCCCACAAAAAGGGGAGTGAGAGCTGCAAGGGGACTGTGGGGGAGCCCCCAGCCTTGATCTGCATCTTGTAGAGTTGATCTGATTTGGTCTGCTGCAGTGGAATTCACTGCACCGCTCTGCACTTAATGAGTTGCCTCCTCATTCACATTTTAACAGTGTGTTTTGTGGTGTTTTTAATGGCAATGGCATTCTCATACTGTCAAATTACTGGATCTCAAACAACATCTCCATTTTTATTTCTAATTATATCTTACAATGCTGTCATTCTTAAAGAGTTTTAAAACAAAAATGCTATAGACTTTTACTGGATAAGAATCTTTGTAGAGACTTCTGTAACTATTTGTATTATTAGCTGGTTTATATATAAACAATAAAGAGTCACCACAGATAGTTTCTGCATTTTTTTCCCCTAAATATATAGGGTTTATTTAAAAATCAGGGAAATCTTCTTTGTAAGAGATGATTGTTCATAACTAAGAAAAAAAATCTCAAAATCAAATTCAAATGTACTAAATGAGCTGTTTTTAAGCTCCAGTGGAATTAAAATCTGAAATACAACCTAAACTGCTGCTGTTGGGACAGTTCCCATCCAACAATGAGCAAAAATAATGTGCAGCTGTTAGGTTATTACTGTCTACTCAGCTCTGCAAAGAAAGAATAATGCAAGGACATTTTTTTTTTTTTTTTTTTTTTTTTTTTTTTTTTACTGCAATATTGCAGTGTCATATCCCAACAATGTCAGTTTGTGACTCTCTTCTCTGTTTGCACTGCTTGTTTGTTTCTGCCTTCCTTCCAAGTACAGAAAGTTATTTTTTTGGGCCCAAATGCTCTCAGACTTAACAAAACGTATCTGGTCATAATTATAGTTTTGTTCTGACTTCTCCTTACAAACCTGCTATTCTGCATCACTCCACATGGTGTCTTCATGGACTGTAAATCATTAAATATAATTCAGTTGCCAGTTCACTGAGAATCCAGCCCTGCCTTCTTTCCTTCTCTCCCATGCACACACTTTTTCACACAAAGGTCGGGTCTGGCCCACCTGTGCACTTTAAAAGATTGAAAGCTGCTTACTTTGAAAGCTAGATTGTTATTTATCTATTTATTTATTTATTTTTATTTGAATTTTGTAATTTTTTATTACTTTTATTTTTCTGAATGAAGTTGACCTAGTAAAAGAAAAAAAATGCTTTGGGGAATTAAGACTGTTAAAAGAGGCTGATTTTATTTTTGAAAGCTTTGAAGGGATTCTTGTTGACTTTCCAAGTATGTACATTCAGAAACAATTTTATTCAATATGCTACTCTAGGGAAGCTTCCTGAATAAGTTAGTGGGAGGGAACATGAAGCGTTCCCCTAGAAGAAAGGTCAAAGGAAGGGAGTTTGTTCAGCCTGATGAGGAGTAGGAACTAATCACAGTCTTCCAATACCTGAAAGGGTAGCTTAAGGGAAGATGGAGGTACTCTCCTGTCATGGGTGCACAATGACAGGAGAGGAAGCAAGGGGCACAAGCTGCTTCAGGGAAAACTCCACCCAGATATACGCAAGACCTTCTTCACCATGAGAACCATTCAGCCCTGGAACAGGTTGCTCAGAGAAGTGGTGCAGTCTCCCTCATTGGAATTATTCAAGACTTGGCTTGGCAGAGCCCTGAGTAACCTGAATTCCAGAATACATTATTCCAAATAACAGAGCCACCTTTCAACCTGGACTCTTCTATGACTGTAGGGTTCTTCTTGTTACCTAGGTGGTAAATTGTTTAGGACCTGAGCCTTCTTAATTCATTAAAATTCACATAGGCTCTTCAAATCATCCTGTGTTTTCATATCAGGAATCATAAAAGTGTTGATAGTGTCTCATGCAATGAAAGATCACAGCTGTGTTATTAGAAAAGCAACATACTGTTTGGCTTACTCAGCACCCCCAGGTAGACATGAAGGAGCAATAACAGCTATACACCATTTTTTGTTTGTTTGTTTGTTTGTTTCTTGTGACAATAACTGATGGAAAATACTAGATTTAAAAAAATAAATAAATAAAAATAAAAATGCCCTTCTGGACCTGGCTGTTTATTAGGTGAATTGCCTTAAGGATTTAGCTCAGATCACATTGGCCTTAGCACAGATGGGCAGAGGAATGTTTTATAAAATCAGATTTTTCCCCAAAGGTCTGAAATAATCTGTCTTTAAGGAAAGAAAACAACTATTACTTTCAGAAAGTTGGTGAATTAATATTCCTTTTTTTTTTTTTTTTTTTTTTTTTCCCAACCAGAAAGTGGTAGATGTAAATTTGGTGTACTTCTTAACTGGATGGAGTTGAAACCCACTTTACTCAGTCACCAAATTATTGTCTACTGTGGTTGGAGGGCACTCTCTTCCTCCTCTGAATCTGGCTCTCTCTAAAGAAAAAAAGAGATATTCCAGGCTCTATTATAGAATGAGAAAGCATGGAAGGAAATATGATGATCTAGGGAGTATCTTGGCACTCACAGGTTTTCAGTCCCTGTTTACATTAATGTTTCTGCTTTCCATATAAAAGGATTTGGGAGCAAAGCATAAAATCTCCCCCCACCCAAGTGAACTCCCACCTTCCTGACAGTTTTCTCACCCTGCAAATCTTGTATTCCTTCCTGTGTGGATTTGTGCCACGGCTCCAACAGGAAGGGAGGACACGGTAGTGTTTCACAGAGGAGGCAGAACTCTGAGTCAAAGCTTGTAAATTAGATGAGTCCTATTATAATAAAGCATAAATTAACTTATACATGAGACAGCAGCTTTTAAAGAGGGTGAGAGTTCTCTCTCCTTGTAATGAAAACGTTCCTGTTTCTTTAGGGATTAGTTACAGAGAAGTATATTCCAGCCCAGCCTACCCCTTTGGAAATATGGGTGCATGTTCCAGCTCCTTCAGGAGAGGGGAACATTATGCTGTCTCTTTCATTTTCAGGGTGAAGATACCTATCAACTCTCATATATAAAATATGGACACCTCCTCCAAATACATTAAAAAGGAATGCTTACAGCTGCATTTTGTATGTGAGGTCTACTTGCAACTTCATTACTCATTTTGCTTCTTCCAAAGCCTGAAATGTCTTTAGTCATTGTTGAGGTTATGACAATATCTGACAGTTTCTTCTAGACTATGTCTAGATTATGAACAAATGTACACCTAAATGTTCCTCAGCTCCTAGTAGTGCAGGATAGGGGTCTGACAATAGTATGTTTTGATCCCTTTTTTACCTTACACATATTCATTTCATTCCCACAGAAATCAGGGCTCAAAGGAAGATGGAGGACATTTGGGTCTCACCAAAATTAGGTCAGAGTCTAGGACAGCACCTGAGCTTGAACTCTGGATTCCGCTTTAGAAAAAATCCTAAAGATGTAGGCTGTGGAGCATCTTTGTCCAGTTTCTGGACCACAGCTAGATTCAAGATGCCTTTGCTGATGATCATAACTGCTCAGATCAGAGTACTGGACATAGAGAGAAGCATATCTGCAGGCACCTAGGGAATTTTCAGATCAAGCACATGAGTACCTACTGAAATCAGATGCTTCCTTGGGATAGGTCAGTGAATACTTTAGTGAATCTAGCTATGCTTTAGCATGTTTTTCCTTCAAGAATATGGAGAATGTTAGAACAAAAGAGGTCATTAGTGTTGATATTCAAGATATTTAAACTGAGTACTATATTTGAGAACTGCAAAGTGTCATATGTATTTTTAAACTTGCAGTTACATTCTTTTAAAATGATTCTGTAAACATGACACATGAGGGATACTATTTTTCTCCTTTTTCCAGTGTCCTGTAAAATTTTTAGGATGTGTGTGTTGAAGATGCTTTGTTTTTTGGTAGTAACTTTTTTTTCTTTGTATTTTTTATAGTAGGAAATGAAGGCGAAGATCAAAAATAGAGTTTTCTATTTTCTGTTGATAGTCTAGCACCTACAGGCATGCAAGATTCTTTCCATGCTTTCTTTTCTCAAGGTACTTGCAAGATAAACTCACAGCAAATGAAAAAGTAATTTTCTCCATCAACATCTTAAATCCTGCTGGGATCTTGTGTAGAACAAGGATCCACATTAACAATACCAGAAAAAAAAAGTGAAGCTAAATCCCAAATTCTGTACAACTAGAGTGGTGATTACAAAAGTTGTCAATTTACTTTTTAGTAAATTGCAAATATGGTCAGTTTTGAAGAGAATGTTCCCCAAAGACAATCTCTTGTGAATCATAGTGTAAAATTGTGCCCATTTCATTATAGTCCTCAGTAAAACATTTCTTATTCAGTGAGAATAAAACAGTCAGGCACCACATTCATTTTACATTATTCAAATTCTGCTTATCTGAGAAAGTGATTAATTCCCCCATCCAAATTTCTCTTGCATCCATCAGTAATATCTCAGATGTGTACATTTATTGTTCATTTTCACCACAACTCTGCAAAAGAAGGATACTTTATTAATCTTATTTAACAGAGTTTAAAGGGCTGTGATCACATCTACTGTGATCTCAATTCAAGGTAAGAAGTAGTGATTTAAGCCCATCACTTTTCAGGGCTGGCAGGCCCTATCTGCCAATTTTGTTAGCAAAGGAAAGCTAGGACAATCTATTTGGTGTTATAAATTGCACAGCAGTCTTGTGAATTTATGCTGTGTTAAGAAGTTTGAATAATCTGCAACAAAGTCAAATGAAAATCTAAAACTTCAGTATCTAGCTTTGAACATTTAGGTGTGATTTCTTCACTAAACTGAGCATGAAATATTTCATGTGTTTAGACATGAATTCTGATATATTTTCCTCAATATTTTTGCACATTAGACTGAAGATAATAAGCTTTTCACCTAGCAACATGCTCTACTGGCAGTCTAAGTTTAATTTAAATGTTGTATCAGCATTGCACAGGAATACCTAACAAATGTGAGACTGGAGGAGGAGGAGCAGTGGCAAAAAGACTATAACATAAAAAACTATACCAACAATGACTAATTAAGCATTTCCCAACATTTAAGTGATTGATTCTATACTCATATATATATATAAAAATACATATTTTCTTAATGTATTACTCTGTGGGTAATTTTTTAGCTGACAGGCTAAGAACTAAAGCTCAAAGGCCCCAGGAACACTCCAGTGCAGCATCAACATGAAGCACAGATTCAAACCGCAAAAGCCCTGCAAGCTTCTGCACAAATGTCTTGAGCAAACAGAACGATCAATCACACTAGAAAGTTTTATCTGTGAGATAACACTAGCGAAGGAGAAGGATGAGATACATAGCCAATGGGTTTCATAGATCCTGATAGCAGATACATAGACAAATTTAGGCACTTCCACATAATTCCAAGGTCTTAAGAAAGCATTATTTTTGTGGACACAGATAAATTATTTTTTCTCAGACTGACTTGTTCTTAAAAATGTAGTAAAGTTTAGGTGAATTTTCTCAGAATGAAGTTATCTCCCTGATAGAAAGGTCAGTGTTTTGTTTTTTTCTTCCCTGTCTATAAAGCATGGGAGCAGAAAGGTGACCAAGATTTAAAATTCAAAATCATGCACTCCTTCTTAGCTTTTTCTGAGAACTAATGAAATGCACTAGTTGAAGTATAAGGAAAATTTTAGATTAAGTGTCCAAATTTTGGCAAAACTTTAAGTAAACATGCCTCTAAAAATTGTGTTATTTAATCTCAAAAATAGCACAATCAACATTACATCAATTAATATGCAAAAATGTAGGGGTTTTCTTAAGGTACTATACATCTAATTCTTCTGTATTATTAGAATCCATTTTGTAGAAAATACTGGCTTTCCACAGAAACCTGACTGGCTGTCTATGTTCAGTTTGCAGCACCAGAAAAGTACCTTTTTGTCAATCTGTCCTTTTCCTGTATTTTTCTAAGTAACTTTTGAACCCATTTGTAAATTTTGAGGTTTCTGACAGGTGTAGAAGTCTTAAGGACACCAAGTGTTTTCCAAATGTGAAAAATTGCTGCAGAACAGAGAAAAATATTTGTGGTAGAGGTCTACAAGGTTGTAAGGCACACAGAGAAAACAATTATTATTATTTCTAATAATAATAAAAATCCTGAGTGATATGAAATGAAAATGTCAGATGGTAAGGTCAAGGTAATCAAAATGAGATATTTTTCATGGAATCAGTGCTGCTACAGTGAGATACAATAGAGGAAAAATTCTTCTTGGTTTGCTATGAGTCCTACATGCACACCAGAAATAAATCTATTTGCTAGATTATAAAAATAAATCCAAACAGTGGGTAATAAAAAGCTCTCAATTTTAACAATTCCTTTATTTATGCAATCAAATTTACTTTTACAAATTTTACTTTTACAATTATCTTTAGTGATTATATTTACTAATATCATCCTTATTTTTACTAATCCAATCTTATACAGTTCCTTTAATTAGAGTAGGACTTCTATATCTGAGACTTATACAAAGTTATGTATTGCTATTTATTTTTTCTTGTTAGTAATGTATCCAGTTGTCTGAGTGCCATATTTTTAGAACACCGTCATCAATCCATGACAAAAAAGGAAAATAGAATTTCTTATAATAAAGGGCATGTCCAATAGTAACAGAAACTTGAGACTGGTCATTACATCTACACCACCTCTATCCTCCATTCATTCACCTTTCTGCTAGTGTTATGAAAGCAAAAAATCCTAGTGAAGATCCCTAATGATTATTAGATTTGAAAGACTGCTCAAACAACCTAAAACACCATAAGACAATGATTTCCCTGGTCTGCTGCTTTTTCCTTTTCTTTTTGATTAGTTAGTTGGGAAATTCCCAAGACTCATGAAATGCTTGTGGTCAGTTTGGCATTTCCTTATAATTGGTCCATTTTAGATTATCTGTATAACCTATATGACAAGCACCTTTCTGAATTATAGTAGACATCTATGTAATGTGGTATTACAGGAATTTAAAAACACAAACTGCTAATGAAAATATAATATATATTGTATTAGAAAAAATTAAGAATCAGCATGGAGCTTTTCAGAGAGTAGTATCTATTCAGTCTTCCTGTCTGCTTAAATCCATACCTTTTCTTCCAGATTAAAGTACCACTTAGTTGAATGCTTAGTTAGGAATGAGAGCTTCTCATGTGTTACATGCATCCAATCAACTTTATTAAAGAAGAAATTACACTTACTTTTTCAATAGCAATGATGTTCTCCAACTTCTCATTAGATTTTTCTATTTATAGCCATATTGGCTCTTTAAGAAGGCAAAAATAATATTTTATTAGTATTACATTTTAATTAGTATTATAGATTTTAAAGTAAATATATATATATGAATATAATATATAAATATAAATATTTATATATATATATAAATATGCAGTTAGTTGCTTTCTAGCTGGAAATCCTTAAATCTCAAGGGCTCCTCCCTTGATATACATTTTGTAATGCAAGAATTCCTCAGTATGAGTCACCATGAAGTTCAAACAGAGAATACTGAAGGCACCAGAGGGGTTGAGGGACTATTGAATTTTTGAAGTCACTGTATAAAGGACTATTCACACGCTATAAGCTAAACAGACATTTTATAAAACAAACTGAATATGGGTTATTGTACAAGAAATAAGCATCATTGTAACTCCTGCTTCCTTTGGAGGATATCTCTCCTTTTGTGTTTGCTGTTAAAAAATAAAATAAAAAGAATATGGTCATCCATTAAAGTCTAGTTACGAACAAAAGAAAATAAACCTTACACGTGGAATCATTCATTATAGTCTAAATGATGCCTTAACAGTCTAATCTCCTAAGTTGCTAATAAATCCAAAATTAAATATTACAGAAGGGGAAAAAAGAAAATTAGGCATAATGTTACAGATAAAATCTCAAAAATAACACTGTTAAATTATTATCCACATAGTGCATAACATCTATCCTTTTTCTTTGATGTTGCACTGTTCATCCAAGTCCTAAGGTCTTCAGCTTCAGTCCAGAGGGGCAGGTTACAGCAAGTCATCAGTTTTCCAAGTTGTTTGCCAAAAAAAACCCAAAAAACAAACAAACAAAAAATGTGATGTTTATGTTGATGGTTTTTATTCCTCCTTACTCTAGAATCAATGTGGGGTGGTTCTGATACATTTGCTAACACATCTTTATACCTTGCTCTTTCTTTACTGGTCCACAACTCCATGTTGCATGCAAACCTGTTATATGTAAAATGTATTATGGACATTTGGTAGTTCTTTATTCTCTTTGTTACTGCTAAAACTGTTTTTATCCAGGACCATTGGTGAGTTGGTTATAGCCCTGGGACCTGCAGTCTGGCCCCTTATCAACTCATGCAGCTTTTTTAATATGGCATCTGTGTTAATTCTTCTGAGGTGTCTGCTGTCACACCACACCTGTATTCCTCTGCAATATATCATTACTTTAGAGTCATAAAATTTTAATTCAACACAGAAGGTTAATTATTATTACTGTCTATTTACATAAAAGTACATAAAATATAGAAAAAAATACTATTTACAGAAAAATAATAATATGGTTATACCATGCAGAGATCAGCAAAAATAAGATGAATCAGACATAGGCTACTGATCATTAGAAAAACAGCATATAAGCAAAAACAAAGCTTCTGTCTGGACATGATAGCATAAGACAAAGTCTGACAAATGCTGTTCCTGAAGCCTAGTGAAAGTAAAGTTTCATAGCAAAATGAACTCTATAAGTAAATCTTAAAAATAATATATAAAAAGCATGGTAAATGATTCCAGAGGATTTTCAGAAGGGTTTTTCTAAAGATATATTTACATTTCACTGACTTTTAATAATTTCTAGTTCTTCTCCCTCTCTTCTCTCTGCCCTGATTTTCTTTTGTTTCTTGTGTGCTGACTTTGTTCTAACTTGACTTTTAAATTAACACTTGTTCCAAGCTGGGTTCTTGGGCCATTTGGCAAAGAGATTGCACTTTGATCCCTCCCCTTATAACTTGATGCATTGTTTCTACAAAGTAGAGTACAAATTTATGATGTAATTCAGTGCACACAACAGTGTAAAGTTTGTTTAAATTCTATTATTTTTCTCATTTTTATGTCTGTAAAATCCTTAAGATTTTTTTTTTTTTTTTTTTTTTTCTGTGGAAAACAGAAATCAAAGCAATGATAAAGTCTTTTTTGATAGTGTTTACTTGGGAAATAAAGTCATAAACACCATTTTATAACTTGGCTGTTTTAACACATTAATTCACTTGGGATTTCATTTGGATACCATGTGGTCAAAATAGTTTTGTTTTAATTAAAATGCAAGCTGGTTATAGGTTTGTTTTGTCTATTGAGTAGCTGGCTATTCTAAATTATGTTTTGTAGTTCAAATAAACTCTAGTGACTTGCCCAAGAAATTTTGAGCACCTCTTTTAAGGCTAAAATTGTAGCAAAACTCCTGAAATACTCTTTGATGTAAGTGATTTTTCAAGCAGTGACAGGTCAAAGTGACAAAAGGGGACTTCTGAGAAGTTAACGAGTCATTTCCCATTCTGCTCTCATTTACACTCTGCCTGAAATTCTAGGAATCTTACCTGTTCAGCTACTTTTTTTTTTCTGAAAAAAAAAAAAAGCCCCCCTGGCTATAATCAGCATGGGTTTTATAAATCCCTTTCATAATGAAGTGTGTTTTGAAGTAGCAAAAATTTCTGTTATGAACTTAATGAACTTCCCAAACCCATAGAGAAAAGACAGCAAACAGGGAAGGAGCCAACACTTCTGACCCCATTCAATTTCTTAAAATTGATATTCCACACAAATTTTATGGGGATATTTGACTTTCTACTCATTTAATAAATCTTGCTGAAAATAGGAGGCTGTGATTTCTGTATGTCCAGTCTTTCCCCTACAGCTTTCCTTTCCCTAACTTGTACCTGTTTTTTAGACCTCTAGAGAGGTAAGGAATAATAGTATTGTTTCACAGCTCCTGGGAACATTGAATTTTGATTTTTATAAAAGGGCTGTTTTACTTCACTGAATGTTTTCTTTCTGTTGTGTGAAACACAGCAAAACAGGAGCGCCTTTAATATCATCAGAGGGATTGCACACAGATCTAGATAACATTTTTTATTCACTCTGAGTGACTTTTATAATGGTCCTGATATGGTAGTTCAGTTAGGTCTTAATTTCTGTAGAAATACTAGGTCAATACAGAAAACACAAGTAAAGTTGCTAGAGCACTTCAGTTTGCATATATGGTGGTCTGTTTTGTACTTGATCTTGTGTAAAAGGATAGTGTTGAAAATTCCTTGTTGCTCTCTCCCCTTTTGTGACCTTCAAAGAAAGTCAAAACCCTTCTTCTTTATCAGTATTCCCCTCCAGCACAAACACAAATATTCTTTCTTGGAATATTTGCTTCTAAGTATCTGAGAGGAGCAGACTTTTTCTTTCCTTTCTAATAGCTTGTTTTACAGAGAATACTTTCAGGAAGGAGTAACTCTTCTTTTCATTTGATTTTCATTCATGAAGCCTCTGTATCTACTAAATTTTCAGGCAAGTAGATGTTCATTCTTTGCCTAAGTCACCTTTACATACATTTTTGCAAAAGAAGTCAGCTTATGTGTTGGTGTTAAGGCTGTAGAATAGATTAAGTCCTTCATGGTGTGTGTATGTCTTTTGTAATACATATTGGAATTTGTGTTTATGTGTTGTATGTATTATTCTCTGGATATATAACTGATTGAAATATGTGGTGGTTTTTAAAGGGAAGGAAAAATAAAAACTTTTTTCTATTAAATAAAGGAAGTATGTATTCTTTATGTAGACATAGTAACACCAAAACATAATTTGTACAGACTTACACTTTACAATTTATTTTTGGAGTAAATTTTCATGCATGAAGCATTTGTCTCATTCTACTGCCTTTGAAATTACCACTAAAAGTGTCACACACAAGGTTAGTATAAGAAACTTCTGAAAATTGTATCTTTACAGTTTAAGTTTTAATACAGGAGCCTTTCATAAAAACTCTTTATATTTATTATGTGCATAAGGAGGAACTTATGATGAAAAGAGTTCCTAACATTTTCCAAAATGCTGCATAGAATTTTTATAACACTGGAAAATGTTCTATTTTAGAAAGTCATGAGAGACAAGTATTGCAGTGTTCTTAATTTAGTTTTATAACACCTGCCCTTTGAAAAATTTTAAAGTAAAACAGATGTCCCATAGCTTATCAGCATGGAACAGGGAATTCTAAGAAATTATGTATCTTTTCACATCCTTGTAGGCACCGCAATTTTCAAATTTATATTAAAAGAAATTGCATATATCACTTGGACATTCTAATTTGCTAAAACTTTTCAGATAGTACTGAAACTTCTTTTGTGAGCACATAGTTCTCATTTTGTACAAAGCAATGAGTCATTTCAGGCTATTGCAATTGTAAACAAGAAGAAATTGTTCGAAGAGCACACGTCTTCCTGCTACTGTTCATTTTGACGCTTATGTAGGACAGGGTGGAGCAGCCACAGAATTTTCATGGTCAAGTCTTTTCAATTGCTGGAATTCTATCTTATTTTACATGATTTTTAAGCCAAAATTTACACATGTAAAACAAACTATGTTTTATGAAAATATTCTCCATAAAGCTTCCCAACCACTACGCCCCAAAATCTTTTGTTCATCTTTTATGCTTCTTTTGTTTAAAGAAATCAAGACTGACTGTAGGAGAGAAAGTATATCTCAGTCTTCACTCATTGATTTAATGAATAAGTAATACAGATTTATTTCCATGCTGTCAATATTCCTGCAATTTGCCTTAGATTTTTTTTGTTGTTGTTATTATTTTTATTTTTGGTAGCAGGCAAAAAAAAAAAAAAAAAATAAGGGCCAGATTCAGGAAAGTTTAGCATTGTGACATTTAGTTTTTTAGGCACTTTAACCCATGGATTAGACTTCACAAATGTTTTATTACACTCCCTCAACAAGGTGTTTGAAGTGAGGTATTTGTAGAGGTAGCATGCTAAGAGGGTAACTAGGCTAATAGCAAACTTGAGGTGAGGGGTAATCACAAATCCCATTCCTTAGGCTATTTCATCCTGTCTGCAGTGTTACATCCACTTACACAGGATGCAGGTGCAGATCAACTCCTTTTCCTGGGCCTCCTGGAGGTAGGCTGGACTTTCATTGGTTGTAGTTACTTTGTGAATAGGGTCAAGAGTTAGTGAGAATAATGACACAATGTTAGCCAAGCTTTAGATATGTGACCCGAGGTTGTCTTCAGACTTTAGGTAAATAAAGTTCAGAACTTAGTCATTCTCCACTTGAAGTCAAGAGCAAGGTACCTATTGCCCCCATATGTGCAGAAAGGAGCCTCAGGGAAGTAACACATGGCCCAAGGAATTCTAGCATAATACATACGGAACTGTGATAATGCCTGGAAAATGGTGAGAAATATAATGCAAGCATTTCTTACTCTAAGTCTAATTTTTGATGTAACTGATGTAGTCAAGACCAGTTACACAAACATGTATTCCAACATCTGCCTATCCAGAAATCCACATAAGTGAACAATCATTTCAGAGGCCTTAGCTTTGGCTCTCTTATTGCCTGTGGCATGAAGAGAGATGGACGTTCCTGCATGGAAAGTGTTACTTGTTAACCACTGGCTTGGTAATAAGAGCAGATTTGTTCTTTAATTAGTCTTTGTTTCTCTAGTTTCCATGGTCCGTTGAAGCTCTGATGAGTAATCTGATGCATACTTGTGATCTTGACCAAAGTCATGTAGAAAATAATGAGTTGAGCTGTATATAAAATTCAGAAGGCTGACTCTAACTCCTTTTCTCAAACTCCACTCTCTCTTATTTGCTTTGAAATTCTTATCTAAGAAGACACCTATGGAATTGTGTCTGAGACTTATGCTAAGGCATCAAACAGTAAATACTGCTTCTATCATGGAAACAATTGCTCCATAATGGTGCTGCACTGTATGTGTCAACACATTCAGCTCCATGCTTACAGAATTTGTAATCCATTAAGAAAAGATACCTTCTATTGCTGTCCTACCATTGCTGGTGATCTGGAAAAAATGAAGTCAAAGAAAAAGTAGATTAGCATGTTTAGATACTCTTGTTTTGATTTTGTTCCCAGCCCAGTCCCCACAGTATTAATAAATGTTAATCTGAGCAAAGTTTTACATTGGCGGATGGCCAAAATGGAGGATTAACACTGCTCGCTCAACAGGTCTTACTTAGAATTAGTTTTATCATGTACTAATTGGATAAAGCATATTTTTGATAGACTGAAGAAAGTTAACTTTTAGCACTTTAATTATGTAAAAAAAAAATAAATCCTAACAGCTGCACTTAATAGTTTGTTAGCTAATGGTTAGTTCAGCAATTTTATTTCTGGTTGCTATATCTCCTAAAGAAAGGAATTTGAGATGTTTTTCTCTATTGACCTACAGAATATGAGAAATTAAGTGTAAGTGTGGATTAAGGGAAAAGCAGCATCCTGCAAAGACTTTTAATGGGGTTTTAGAGTCTGCAGCCCACAGGGTTCGGTTCCAGCTTCTGCCTAGTACAGAAAGAACTAGGATCCCATGTGGATTTTCCTCCTGTCACACTGCAGGGTACTGCATTTCAAGTGCTGTCTTTATTGACTCCTTTGAGATAGGATATTTGGTAGCAAAAGCAAAGCTAAGATTCTAATGTACAAATTACTATATTTAAATGATCTTTTTATAGCATGAAATTGTATGTAGTATTTATACAGTGAGGATACTATAAGCTTCATGCAAGCAAAGGTTGGATTAAATGTCTTCCTCACCCTACTGTTGGGCACACAGCAGCAGAATTGATATTAAAAAAAAAAAAAAAAAAAAAAAAAAAAAAAAAAAAAAGAGCATTCAATTTATTTACCTGGAAAGATGACATCATAACTTTTGATTGCTGCCTCCTTTTGATGTGAATGGCATCCCAGTAACAGCTCAAAAGTGGTATAATGCTATTCCAGTTAGGAGGAGAAACCTGCAGTCAATACTGTTAAAACAAGGTTGAAATACAGTAATATTTTTTGTTTCCTACACAAACAGCCACAGATCAGAGGAAGACATAATGAGTTGCTCAAAACTCCATAGCCTTTTCAATCTTTCTGAGCCACAAAAAACTCTTCTCATTGTTTTTTTCTGGTGCCTCTCAAGGTACTTGTTCTGAGGCTACCTGGCTGTTTCTGCTTTCAAGGCATTCGGCTTTGCCAGATGATTAAGCCTTCATCTGTTTAAATGTAGTTGTGTTTGTACTGAAGGCTTTGCTTCTTTTGGCTATCTGGTTCCAAAAAGGCATTTTGCTTCCTCTGTGATTATTTCAAAGGATGTATGCTGAACATAATCCCACTCCCAGTTTCAGTTAACTTTCCCTGTTCACAATTCCATGAAAGAGGAACTGGTGAAAGGTTTTGAATATCTTCTAAATACAGTGGAATTCAGTTTTCTTTGTGTTGTGGGGATGATCCAGGCAGTCTTTGATGGAGTGGGACAAGAAGTCAGTCTGTTTCTATAGGTAAATGTATACTCAGTTCGTAGGAAGGCATATCGTCTTTACTAGGTGAACTGCAAGAATGTAAGTAGTCCTTTTTCTTTATGTGCATCCTACTAGCATTTACCAGGAAAGGTCTGTATTTCTATTAAAATGTTTTCCCAAAATATATTCTCAAGGTATTTTCCCCTTACAATAACACATTCTTGCTTTCTCTCTCTCTCTCTCTCTCTCTCTCTCTCTTTTTATTCCAGTTGAGGAAGTGGGCAAAAACATTTGTTATCATGGGATTCCTTACAAAATAGATCTAGACACCTGATACTAAATTTATATTTTTGAACTATTCTGTTTCCTTTGAGGAGATACTGGATCATGTGAGGTATTGCACTGAAGAAAATGGTGAGTGTTCTACCTGATACAGAGTGTGGTGAGCCTTTCACGTTTCCACACAATATTTCTAGAGCCTTTCATCTTTAGCCAAAGTTTGAAAGTTCTACTCACATCTCTCTTAAAAATCCTGGGAGGAGAGGTGGGCACAATTCCAGCATCCCTCCTAATCATACTTTAATGTAATCTCTAGTAACATCAAAGCAGTTGGAGGATGATGACAGAAAAAAAAAAAAGAAAAAAGAGTCAGCTAAAGTTCAGTCTCTGAATAGACTGCTTACCTTTAGATTTGTGTGTGAGGAGTAAGGGGGTGGTAGAGTTAAACTACTCACTTTAAAAAGTTAGCTTTTCCTGAAATTAAGTCCGTACATGTCCAGATAACTAACTTTTTGCCATTAAGGTGAGGGGAAGCAGTTCATGCAGGTATTCAGGCTTGTGAATTTGGCCCTTAAATATCAGACACCAGGCACTTTTTGACAAATTAAATTTACATGTGATAAATTACTTGAATTACATCCCTTCTTATACAACTTCCCTGCTTCTGTCTGAAGCCAAGTACATATCACATATACTTAACTGATTTGCAGAACTAGAAAGTAACTGATGCTGGCTGTCACCTGCCCTAAGAGTTTGAAAACCATGCACAAAATATTTACTATTAGGGCATGCCTTATCCCTTGCATAAAAGCAAGTCCCTTTCAAGAAGCAGCCATTGAATGCTGAAAGACACCTTAAAAATACCTTCTTCCTGATTTTTTACTATATTAAACCTTCTTCCCATTTTTTTACTATTCACATTAAATCATGGTGAATTAAATTCTGAAGTTCTGCTTATTTTTGCAGAACACTTGTTAACACAGTTTTCACTTCTAACTCTCCAACTCCTGTAAAAATATTTTCTGCTGATAATTTCTTGAGTTTTCGCCTATATCTTTTGAAGGAACCTCTTCACACATCAGTAATGACTGCTTTGCAGATCATAGCCCAACAAAGAGTTTCCTAGCTTGGACTTTTCTCTTGTCAGCTGTCTCCTTCCCATCAGATGTTCTTCCTCCACTGAGGTATTCTGACCAATATCACGGCTAGTGTTCCCAGGCATCTGGTTACTTAAAGAAATGTTATTTATCACAGGAAAGGGCTCAGGTTCAAAGGAAAGATATGTGAGGTGTCTTACTGTTGTGTTTTCTTCCCACTGTGATACTTGCCAAATTCTGATCCTCCTGGCGATTGTTAAACTTGTTGCTGTTTTCTGTTTACAAATCTCAGACAGTGGAAAATATCAGGAAAATCTGAGTAAGAATGAGTCTGGATGCACCAAGAATGACATAGTTAGTTCTATAAAACCCTATTACTTAATCAATTTGCAGAAGTATACACTTTTTCAGTGCAGCAGTTTAGTTAGTATTTTCTGGAATAATTTTCTGAAAAATTGTGTCTGAACACTTTCACCAACTTTTTCTTTCTCTCTTGAATATAGTATCTGTGACTGAAAAACAAACGAACAAACAAACAAACAAAAGCTAAAAATTTCCTATGTATTGTCTACAGATTCCTCTGAATGTACCCAAATAATAACTATGTAGGAATAAACAAGTTTTACTCATAGATGTGAACTGAACACAGTATGTTTTTGTTCTTCCTAATTGCTTCCTAAGGCCATTCTTCTCTTCTAATTGTTGACTTTGTAATTTGGTTTCCCTAAAAGTGCAGTAATGATCTGTTCACATCATTTAACATAGCTGTGATGGATTAAGACCAAATAGAATTTAACTTAGCCTCAGTGAAGGATCCTGGAACTTCTAACAAATCAGATAGACTTATGTCTTGCCTGGGGTGGCTCAGAAGTGCTGTAAGCTTTTCACAGGGTACAGATAGCAGTAAAATGATCTGGGTAAAAAATCAAAATGTGTAGTTCAAGAACACACTCAAGGCATAACTCCCATTTCTAGCATTAGGAAAATACAGTTTGCTATAGTTTGCCATAGTTTGGTCTACACAATTCCTTGGTGTTTTTCCTTCCAACAAATGCATAGGTCTCAGTAGTAATACAGAATTGCTGTAATTCTTCCTATGGAAAAGGCAATGATATATGCACATAAAATAAAATTTGCAAATTTTATTCATACATTAACTAAAGACTGAGGTAAATTACGGTATTTCTGTTTAAGGGCTAAAGAATAAGTCATGTAGATCTTAATTACAAATCCAATTACAGATGATAAAGCAAGTATTGGGAAAAGGCTGTCTTTATTTTCCTGTTTCTGTTATTGGAGGGCAGCATTCTGTCACTCCACCATGCTCTCACGTTTCTGATCCCATAAAAAAGTCCAACTCAAGGTGAATGAAGACAATATTGCTGTCACTTCTGTTCAGACCATGAGGTTTCAAATCACAGACTGGGAAATCCAAAGCACAACACAATACAAGAGAGAATCATTGTAATCTCTGATTTTCATTAGTTTTTAGCTTTATTTGTTTAAGCCAGTGTGACCTGATTTTCTTCAGCTACAGCTTTCATAACCTTCAAGCCTCCAGTGACAACATATACATTCAAAAGCCATCTAGTAAAAAACTGAGAATAGAGTAAAAACAAATCTAATGTAAAATATTGAATAGGAAACACACAAGGGTGAAACGAAGTCAGTCAGATCAAGCCTTCTTGTATCCAGAAAGAGTGCCAATCCTATAAACATGCTATCTCTAAACATGCTAAAACATGCTATCTCTACCTCATTTAATGATAATGATGACGTACAGGAGTATGAGTTTTATATAACTCAGCTTGAGTTATTTAGAAATTTAACATGATATATTTGACATTCTCAGGCTCTAAAAAGAGCCATTATCCTTATTACCCATTGATTCCCACTGTCAGGCTGTAGATTGGTAGCCTGACAAGAAAGGTCACATACAAGAAATGATGTTCTTCCATAACTGTGTTCTTTATTACTAATCTTGTTGCCTATCTGAGCCTCATTTCCACCTGCTCTGTTCTGTCATATGCTTTACACACTAGTAGATAAAACCAAAACCAAACCCAAACCCAACCCAAACCAAACCAAAAAAGCCCTCTTCTGAACCTGAGTTTCATTTTTTCTATTGCCTGGCTGTGTCTGGAATTCCACTAGCATTAGGTAGGAGAGGTCGCTCAGGAAGAAGGTAATGAAAAGAGGTTGTATGTTTCTAGAGCATAGAGTTTTACTTTTGCAGAAAAAGAAAAGTCAAAAAGGCAGGAAGTGACTGATGACATGCAAAGACTTTTACATAGTGAGAAACTTAACAGATTAACATTTACAAACAGATGAATAAGGAGGGTTGTAAAAAATGAAATGAGAAGTACAAAATAAATCCATTGAATTTGCTTATTTATATTTTTAAATAGAAGGAGAAAAACATATTCAGTTAAACTAAAATTAACTAAAAAAATGAAACACTAAATACATAATTAGCATCTAAAACTTACTGCCAGAGTTTATCACGAACACCAATAATAGGATAGCTACAAAAATAGGATAGGTACAAAAGAGAGTTTAAGAGAAAATAAGTAAAAATACCAAAAAAAATAATACAGAGGTCTATAAAACTATTTAATTCCTGCAGTCTAAAAGAATGTGCATTTTTGGCAATACTAAATATTTTCTATTTATTTTATTACAATATTTAACAATTTTTACAAAAAATGTAGATTTTTTTTCCTTCCTAGCTATAGTTAGAGAGAAGACACTGCCCTGCATACTGGGATTGGACTAGATGATCTTTCAAGGTCCCTTCCAATTCCTAACATTCTGTGATTCTGTGATTCTGTAGACACTATTTGTCTAACAATTTATGGCCGTTCATATATTGATGCATATATGCATTGTACTAAATTGTTTACATATCTTAGGGAATTGTAGAAATTACAAAATGGCTTAAAATTGTCTTTACAATTTATTTATACTTTAATTTTTAAGCTTGTTAAGGTGGTGTAACCCTGTGTAAAGAAGGTTTGCAAGAGATAGCAATGTTTCTGTTCTCTTTATTGCAATTTGAAATAATTTCAGCAAGCTTTGATAACTCTTCAGTGGTACTGTATTAAAGGTTGAGCCAACCTGTGATAACTGGTGGCTTACAGTGTATATCTCATAATGGCTGCAAGTATATGAGTTGAATCCAAACAACCAGATTTAGTTCCCAGTTGAACTATTGATCAAACTATTTGATTTAACTCCAAAACAGTGAATTGCTGTGTCTTTCTTCTAACATTAGTCCAATCAATCCTCATGACTGTAATTTACAGTTAGTGTTCTAAGTGTTCAGAGTTTGGCAGCTTCACAGTTTAAAAGAGATGTTCATGACATAGCAAGGCAATTTAGTACTTCTGCAAATAGCTTTTCCATGTAATTGACCACAGTGAAACCAAGGTCTTCAGCGTTCCTTTAAGGAAACATTCCTTTACATTTCAAACATACAAAAAGACAAAGGATAGGCTCTGAACCTACAGCTTTCATTGATTGAAATATATGTACTTCAATCATATTAGAAAAAGCATATTAGGGGTTTGTCATTGATGGATTCTGGAGCCCAGTTTGTCCCAATTTTACTTGAATGTTTGACACAGTTTTTTGAATGTGAGCTCGTGTGTCCCAAGATTACCTTCTGTAGATGGAAATTATTAAGTAATCCTATAGATTTCACAGCTTGTGTATACTTTCTAAGTTCATTTGGACTCAAAAGATCTGAATTTGGTGAACTGTACACTTTTGCTAGTCATTCCACTTCAGTGAAGAAAACTTTTGCAATTATGCTTTGGGCAATAATGGTTGTGAGAATAAAAAGCATTATAGCAAATAGCAGTTTCATTTCACTACTTTCAATACTTAGAGATACACTGAGTCCAAAAATCCTGTCATGACACAAGAAGATAGTGTGAAAGTTTGGAAATTCCTAAATTGAATTCACAGTCAGTTACTTTAAAAGTATAAATTAGATTTTTTCCTACTAGTTCTATCTGAATCAATGAGGAAGAAAGTTTGACTTCTGAATGCTGAACTTATTCCTTACCAGATGTAAATCATAAACTAAAATTTCTTAGTTATTTTCCTCCTTCATATACAATTAGATGATCATACTAGCTTGTTCTAGATCTTGTTGATCTGGACTTTCTAGGACAGAGCATGATCTTATTCATTCTCATGGGTAAAACATAATGCTTGATAAGGCAACATGCATGAAGATATGGATTTATGAGAGAATAATTTTTTTCATGTTAGATAGCTGAAGCAAAACAAACCCTGAGCCAATCTGGACAGTTTTCAAGCCCAACCACCGTAACTGCCCATTATCCTCAAAATCACTATTAAGAAAAGTGTCTGTGGCTTGGACAACATTTTAAAATTCTTTTAGGAAGCTTTGAGTGTGAAAGCCAGTTCATGGCTTTTGCTCTATATGTTTTGCTGCTGGGCATCTCTCCAACCATTTAATTCCTGAAGCACTCTTTTGTCTGCTTCAGGTGAGGAGCTTTAATGCCTTGGTTGTCAAAGGATTAATGCAGTTCCAGCAAGTAACAAAGAATTCCAGTTGCCTGACACTTGATTTTTTTTTTTTTTTGCCTTTGAATAGCGAATGAAACACATCTCCTATTAAAGAACCTTCTGTTCATTCCTCCCACCACAGCGATGTGTTATTGAACCAACTGAAACAGTGACGTCACTTGGTGAGTTAAAGGTACTCAGCACCAAACCATTCAGGAAACGCTCAGCCTATTCCAGAATGAGGCCCCTAATTACAAACTTATGTGCAGTATCCTGGTTCTTTTCTGCTACTGATCTCCCATTTCAGTGGCATTTTTTTTTTATTTTTTATTTTGTTTCTTTCACATTGATCTGCCTCTGAGACTTTAAATATGCTATGAAAATGATTAATACTCCAGCAGAATATGGGCCAAGGTTCCACAGTTGAATTTGAGGCACAATTTGTGTTAAGAGGGTGTGGCAGAAACTATTCGAAACTGCTGTTATTGTCTCTATCAATTAAGATCAATAGATTAAAAGTCTTGTTAATGATTAAAAGGTCCAAAGTTCTCTTTTTTGTGTCTACATGTTACGTTGATAAAGAAATTTTCATACTTGAGGAATAGGCCAGAGCTCTTCTTCTCTTTCAGTCTAACCAACACTATCTGCCTTGGGGAATGTAACACTTGCAGTTGATGGCATTATGTATTTTATCTTGTTATTGCTTTATTAAATATTTTTTTCAGAGATATTTTAAGCTAAATCATGTTCATAAATCCAGAGAATTACTGTGTAAATGGGAAAATAAATGGTAGAAGCAAAAACCTGTCTCATGAAGCAATTGTCCTATTTTCATTCCAAAGTTCAAAGAGCTGAAACTGTCAAGGAATAAAATAGGAATATGTGATGTATAAATATTGCCTCTGAGTAGAATGTTTTTATATTTATTGTTTTTTTTTAAGGATTCATCTGTTTTTTTTAATGATTGAGCAAGGGACAGCTGCAGACACTTAAGGGGAACACAAAAAAATATCTCTGAATGTAATTAAAAACATTATGTTTTGACAACCTTTTCTTTAGAAAAATAGAAAGTAATTCAAAGGAACCTTCTAATTCATGAAGCAGATCCATCCTTTTTTCCTTTGTAGCTGGGAGTCCTGTCAGTTTCTACTACTGAAAGCAAACAGAGTAACTCATAACAACTTTGTCATCTTCTGTTAGTTTTCCCAGCAGAAAGGTCTGTCTGGCCTCTGCCTTTTATATTCTCTGAATTGTTTATCTGCCGGAGTGTAATGACTTCATTCAGCTACAAGACATTTCAAATTAAGTATTGTGTCCAGCTGCCTGGCAAGTATTAGGTCAATTATTTCCCAGTGTGCAGTGTATACTTCATATACATCTGTCTCTTATCCTAGGAAAAGCTTTAATTTTAGTTTGGGAGCTCTATATCTAAAAGTGTTACCCTGATGACTCACTTTCACTAAAGTCTGCTATCACCAGGAGCACAGAGTGGCTGGTTTTCTGCAACAGCAATTGTATTTCTCTGGTGACTGATCACTAAATATCACATTGTGTCTCTCACCCAAGTTTTAGAATTTTTCAAAATGAGCCATTTTAAAAACATAATTGGAAGATGGGACAAATAGATACTTGTAAGTACTTGCAGCTAAGCTTCCAGGGTTATCTTTCTGCCCTTACAAATATTCTGTCTTCTGTATGGGGCTCTTGCTTTTACCCAGCTGCTTATGAGCTGTGGTCTAAAATTATCTCTGTTGTACTGCCTTGCATTTCAGCGCAAGTAATGTGCCCATTGGCACCAGTGCCAAGCTGTCTGTGATAGAGGCTTCATTTTTTTTCCACTTTGATTATAAAGACCCCAGGTTATTCTAAATAAAGTTTCAGTTTAAAATTTTGAATAACTATTTTTGAATGATCAGACATATTTAGGTCATTATAACTATATTAGTATGTAGTATGACTAATTTAGTAGTGTCAGATCTTGTTCCAGTTGCATGTCTGGAAAAACATCAGATTTCTAAATTTAACCTATTTATTTATTTTTACACATAGAATATCAAGTTAAACACTATTTTTTAAGTTCTGCAGTCATGTATTTGTTCAAAACAAAGTAAGGCAAAATGGCATAATTGTAAAAATTAAACATTGTATAAGTCCTGCTAGCCTTTCTGGCTTGGTATTAAATAAACAGTGAGAGTGGTCTGCATTTCTGCAGTACCTTTCACCCAGAGAATTTAGCATCTGCTACTGAGAGTTTTGATAGCAGAGTGTGAGTTCTGTTAAAAGACTAGGATTAGCTCCTGCACCAAATTCAGCATCCCTTTAAAGACCAAATGCACAGAGATCCTAAAGCACATAAAGCATAACAAAAATGCTGAAGGCCATAAAGTTATAGAACTGAATTTACTGAGTATCCTCTAACGGGACTGCTCAGGTTTTGTATACCTTATCCTGGATTGTATCCAGTAGTAGGCTTACTTGGAAAAATGCAACTCTTAAGTGAGTTAAAACTCTTGATGTGTTTAAGCTCTGCTTATTATCAGATATGTTCAACTTACTTAATGTCCAAAATACAAAATACAATGTGCAGTTTTGGAAAAGACATAGTCAGACTAAGAAGTAGTGTCTGAAATAGGAACAAACTGGAACACAGGGATAAATGGATCCAGCAGAATCAATGAAGTTCATCATTTTTCTAAAGGGATCAGGCTGAAGGTTCAATGACCTTACAAGCTGCTACTGGATCTTTGTGTGTACATATGCATGGTCCAGGCCCACATAGATGCAGAACTGCGCTGAAATTTTCCATTACGAATCTTGCCTGTTTTCCCCACATGTGAAACTGGGCAGATCCCAACTGTGTACAGCTCTCTCTAGGAGGATCCTTGAACACTTTGGAACATAAATAATATTTTTATTTGAAAGTGGTTCAAGTTCAGACAGCTGTGTGTAGCTGCTCCCTGAGTATTCCTGAGAGAGGAATAAAAAGGAGAGGAGTCCTTTATAAATTACTGTTGCATACAGTGAATAAATTTCAGGCCACAGCAGTAAGAGATGTAAGGATATATTTCAGTAGCTATAAGCTGGGGTATGTGAAACAGAAAGCCATGTCCAGAGTGAAGCAGTAAACAGCTTTATTACAGCTCTGAATCACGCTCATTGATAGCTGATGTATGGCCACAAAAGTTGTTTTTAAGACAGTGAATGCTGGACAGGAGCAAGGAACTGTCCTCAGCTATTATCAAGAAATTCCCTGGCTGTTTGAGTTCCATGTAAACAAACTATTACAGATGAATTGCGAGACTGTAGCTTCTGCGCTGCCCTCAAGGCTGACAAAGTTCATAGCCCCTGATGTCTGCAGTGCAACTCTGCTGGGGCTGGCTATGGCAGAAAGGGGACTGACAATGTGGTGCAGAATCAGGTGCTGTAGTATGCCTGGGCTTTACAGCACTATAGCCTTTCCTCTAACCCATGCAGAATATTGTATCTGCTTGTTTTCTGCTGTAACCCTTGCTTGACAAAGCAGAAACATCTAGCTCATCACTGCAGGGCAATCCTAAATGGTGCAAGGCCTAATTTCAAGTTTTGGAAGAGAGCCCCCATTTTGATAAATTATGCCTAATCTACAGGCATAAACATTTTTGAAGAATATTTTCTACTCTTTTTACTTAATCCTCTAAATCTTATAGTGGTGACAGAGGCAAGTGGAAGGCCCATTTGCCACATTGCTGGGTGAGCACATGTGGACTGTGACCTGGAAATAGCATTCCTTGCTCTCTCTGAGGAGGCTGCTGAGCAGTCTAGAAGCAATGCTATCTGAAGACACTACATTTTTGTTATCTGTGGCTTGAGTTTGCAAACAAAAGTCATCGTGCATTGATTTGTTTATATTTTGCTTTGTCAAATTTGCAACAAGCCATTGTAATAGAATGGAGATGTCACCTTCACTCGTCAGCTGCAAGCACTCGCTGCCTGGGGGAAACGAGGCTTCCTGGTGATTCTGGTTTGTCCTTGACAGTCTTAGGCTGGAAGGTTGCAATATGGGATAAAACTACAAACCTGTGTTTTCTTTTAAGAGAAGATTGCCATTAATAGATGAGGCTTACAGCGTGCCCTAAGTGTCATTATTTTGGTGGAGAGTCTTTTAAAGGAAATATGTGAGAAATTATGCTTATTCTTCTAGAATATGAAGTGGCATGATATTTATAACTTCATTACATTTCTTAAATTATTACAGTAAAAAGTGTAGTATTTTAAAAACAGACTTTAAGTACATTCTGGGTTAGAAGATAATTTAACAATGTGTTTGGAAGAAACAGAAAGCAAAGAAATTTGAAACACTAAACTAGCAAGACACAAAGGAAGACAAAACCAAGAATAGCCTGGCAGCACTCCACTTGTGGATTCTGTGGGGCTTATGGCCTCCTGGGCACACCTTATGGAAGCCAGCTGAAGCCCTTGCCACTTTTCAGCATTTGTCCTTTTGCTCAGAGATACTACAGAGCAGTCAAGAATTTCCTTCAAGACAGCCACTGAGCCAATTTGTCCTCTTTGTCTGGTGCTCAAAATGTTGTTACAGTTAGTCTGCACTGCCCTGGTTTGGTATTACATTTTTGACTTCTGAGCTGGATTTTTCAGTCTACAGTCTGATCACTTTAGCAGAGTTTACTTTGTGAAACTGGCATCTTCATCCCTCTTTTGGGCAGCAGAATTTTTGCTTCCTAGTCTGAAACTACTCTCAAAGCTTTGTTCAAGTGTCTTCAGCAGTTAAAGTATAAGCATTAATTTCTGAAATTTTGACTGTTATTAAATAAAGGAAATGTTTCCAATATGTGAAAATATTTCTCTCTGATTTACTATATGAAAAAATGCTTTATATTCTTTTCCTAACCTTTGTGTGCTTGTCAATTTGCCATGTGGTCACCTAAGGACAGGGACTGACTGTGAATTTTTGGCAGGAGTCGCACCTATCACTGTTGTTACAAATGATCTGTCATTGTATAGCATTTATGCTGCTGCTTCATTTTTAAAATAGTATCTTAATCTCATATTCGAATTATTAAAACGTTTCAAAAATAATTAGACAATTCATCATTGCATTTTTGTTAGCTTTATATGTGTGTTTTTATTATATTAATGCATGTGCATATGCACGTGTTTTGATCTTCATATATGTGTAAGTAATACAAAATATTTTCTCCCTCTTCTTATGCTAAATCTCCAAGTGCATTGCAAACTATGGACCCTTTTCTGCTGAAATTGCTGCTGAACTAAAATGTTTAACAGTGTTTAGAGAAGCAAGGTAAGGCAGGGCAGACAGTTTTGAGAGCAGCACAAGATTATATATACAACGCTGTCACATAATACATATTTTTGATACAGCATGTGAATGCACATGTACTTCGTATCTTACTGCAGTGCAAATCATTTGGCAATACTTTTCATAAATAAGTCTGTGGAAGTTCTCTGAGATTCTTCTTTCCTTTGGAACAATGTTATTTTACAATTTGTGGTTCAGGTACACTTACTTCCAAGATTCTAGTTTTTAATTCTTTTGGAGATATTTAGAAGTTATCAGTTCTTCTGTGGGATGTCGAGATCAATCCTGTGCGTTCTGGGGAAATGCTTGTCAAAATACTGGAATTGCAATTTGCTCTTGTCCCTGAAAGGATAATTTTGCCTGAACTGAAGAACTTGTCAGCACTGGTGAAGGAGAACAGGTATTCTGAGAAAACGTAACTTGTACCTATGGCTGTTATTATATATTGAGACCATAACTTAAACTGAAAGCAATGGTCTGAGTTCTTAGAAGCTTTTTTCTGCATCCATCAACCAGGGACAGACTCATTTCCTGAAGGCAGTTTTCTCTGTTTTGTCTACTTTACCGAGGTGTTTACTAAAGAGTTATTCTTTGACCTTTTCTTGCAGCCTGATTTATGAATGGAGTGCTTTTTCTCCAAGTCAATTCACTAGTACAAAGCTAGTCCGTCCACAAAATCGGCAGGATTCCTATTGTTAGGAATGCCCCCCTGCTATGGATCTGCTCTCCCTAGGTGAGTGTCTTCATGAAAGGCAATCTCCACTGTGACACGTGAACTGCGAAATAAAAAACATGCACTGTGAAACACTCGCTTTGCCTCCTCCCTCCTTGAGAATTCAGCATTGTTATGAATCCATCTGAGAAGAAGTGGCAACAGAAATGTTAACAGAAACCAGACAGTGCAGTTGAGAGAGCTATTGTGAAATTCAGCTTCTGTTCACACAGTTCTCAGAAAACAAAACAAAAACAAAACTCACAGTTGCTGCAGTCTGGAGGGGGAGAATGTTTACTGGATTCTTTGCTGCCAGCCAGAGAATCCATAGAAAGCATATGTTATCATATGTTTACATAGCAAATCATATCCACATACAATAGCTGCTTTCATCAGTGGAACTCCACTGGAGGTTCTCAGCTGAAAAAGCTTTAAGCAAAGTGCATTGCAGTAATTTGCATGTGGACTTTTACACAGGGCTGTCGTTCAGTCAGGATCCTAGCACCACCTTGACCTCAGCTAGTTAAGCTAAAGAAGTAATTCCCTAAGCTATAAACTAGTGACAGATTGCTATCTGTACCAGACTTGGCCTGTACCATGGCAAGACTATATATTATTGTGTTGCAGTAAAGCAATGGTGAATAATGAGAATTTTCTGTTGGTAAAATCGTAAAACTGCATGCACTGTAGATTAAGCCTATGCATATTTAAACTACTTCATAGAGATGAAGGGGTCCTTTTAATATTCACCAATTGTCCTGCCTATGCAGGATGGTTTGGTTGGGCTTCAGAGGAAGGGCTTACTTACCAGGCCTGTGTCAATTTCTTTCAAAAAGAGGCATTTGCTGGGACTCTGCCAAAGAAGGGCAAGTGATGTAAATAGGTTATGGCCTGTAGTTCAGCTCCTGTCTCTTCTGCATTTTTGGAGGGGTTGATGTGGGATAGTAATCTGAACAAGGAAAGTAGATCCATGTAGATATAAAAGTCCTTGTAGGTATGAAGGACTGACAGAACATGACTTCAGAAAAACAGTGTGCTAGTGGGGTGCTTGGGGCTGAACTTTGCTCACAGCATGCTCTAGGGAACATGATGACACACAGTGACCTTAGTCACAGAAAAACATAGAATACATTTTTTCAAAACAAGGAATAGTGGTAGCTCTGCTGTCAGTTTCTATAAATCTGGAAACAGAAGCTGTGAACCAGCCTTCTGGCAAAACAATCTCCTAATAAGCCACGAAATGCATGTGTTTTTGTTCTTCAATTTTAAATACTCACGTAACTTTTCATCCTCACAAACTTGACTTAGACTTTCTGTAGGTATCCATTTTCTGTGCCATGTCACTTTCTTCAGAACATGAACACTAAATTATAAAAAAGTTAGCTCCTACCTCACAGTTTAGGTAGAATTAAGGATAGATCTGCATCCAAAACCTGGAATCGTAATTCCCTGAAAACAAAGTCAGAAAGTAAAACCAGATCCAATTTCATACGATGGTTTTCTTAAAATTAGGCTTGTTTTGAATATCTGCTTTTGACACACACACACACACACACACACATATATCTATATAATTTTATTAATTTATTTAAAGTCAGAGGAGAGGTTGGATGCTGGATTTAAAAAATCTTAGTACATACATAGGAGTCTCAGTTCAGATATTTCAGTCAGGTTCACCTAGTGAGGTTCAGAAAGTTGTCTTATAAAACTGTAATTCATGCCTTTTGCATCGAGACCAGTTTAGATAGGAGATTGGGGGGGCGCGCCCGCCCAAAAAAGTCATTGGGGAAACAAAACACATTGTATAACAGGATTAGGATCACTTTGAATGTTTGAGCTGTTAGTTAATGGTTACTTAAAAATAACCCTGTGCACTTGTAATTGAAAATTCAAGTTTTATTTTTAACATTAGGGGTTGCTGTGGGTAAAGAGAACAATAAAGTATTGATAGCAAAGCACACAAAGGCATCTCTGAGTTCACATTAATGAAGTAACAGGGCAGCCAGAATGTTTTACTCAGAAATACTTTAAAAAGGACTGATTGTACTTTTAGTGATTTAAAATCTGAGAGTATGACCTTTTCCAACTTAGTACTGATTAACTGCTTATTAAGAGTTATCAGAAAATTTTGCACTCTGATTTTTTTTTCTGATTATAAAATCACCAGAAAGAGTGAAATCCCCTACTTCTCACTACCATTTACATTGATACTCTGCATGAAAACTAAATTACAGACTTACATGCACCTCTCTGTCTGAATTGCCTGGTATTTCAACCTGATGATATGGGCAGGTCACATCAAAGGATGGGATTTATACTAAATATTTATGGGGTGCAACTCTCCCTTGTGTCTAGATATCAGATGCTGCTCAGAAAGCTCAAACAAAACAAAACAAAACAAGATATTTCTGTCCCGTAAGTCTTTGCCCTTGGTATTTATGATTATTGATGCCCTTGATATTGATGATTGCCCTTGGTACTGATATTAAGCTCTGCAGCATCTGAGGAGTAGCCCATCATGGGAGAAAAGTAAACACACATTAATTTTGGGATCTAAGAGAATGTGGGCTGAGGGATTGCTAGGAGGCTGTGGTGGAGGCAGCTTTGGTTTAATAAGGAAGGAAGAGAAGGCAGAGCCATGCCAGTGCCAAGTGTCACCTGGCATTGTGAGCAGGCTCTGCTCCAGCCAGTGCTAGTGGAGGAAGGACAGCCTCTCTTTTAATCTGGAGTTTTTTTCTCTTACTAAAATTATAGTTCAGAGCTTCAGAGGAGAGAAACTGTGGCCTGCTGATGTTTGGCAGGTTTGGGTGAGGTATATGTGGTGTTAAATGGATCAGTAGGGGAGCACTGTGTGAGTGAGCACAAGTTGACAATCTGCTGACAGCTCAGAGGTTAGGGTTCCCTCTACATGGTGTTCAGTTTGTAGGGTCGTTGGTAACCCAGCTGTCTGCTAACAGGGAAGGACAGAACTCCTTCATTTCTTATTCTGTCTGTGGAGGTACACATAAGTCAGGATCTAAGCTGTTATTTCACATCAAATAACTTTGTAAAACTCTCAGAAATGAGAGCTCCCAGTTTGCTGAGCATAAATAATTCACTTCAATATGAAAGCTTTATAGAAAAAGCAATGATTTGAAGTCAGCCAGAATGCCTTATAAGGACACAACTTTAAGCACAGCCACCTCAGCCTGCCCCCAGAGCCGAGGCCTATATCCATCTGACTATGCCAGGCTGGAGCAATGACTCAGAAAGGCTACAGATTCCAAGAATTTCATCAAGCTAATAAAAAGTTAGGAATATAGCAGAAAAATGCCTTGCTTGATATATATAATTGGAGATGTAAGCAATGATATCTGCTGAGGAGTAGTAAGAGGTGATGAAGTGAAAATTGCAACTTAGTTAAAAGTCATTTGAAGGTCTCCTTTATGAAAGCAGAGATTCTACTATGCTGATGATTTAGATCATTTTATATCATTCCTAATAGAAGTGAAAGGATTTGAGCTATCCTTACAACTGTGTAAAGTTTACATATGTGTTGTTCAGGGTCCAGAATAGGTAAGTAAATTAGTTATTTAATTGTTTTATGGGTGCACTTTCCAGTTTTCCCTAATTCATACTATTCAAATTTAGAGAAGTGAGAGCAAAACTGTGGTTTAATTATTTATGCCTTTATCATGTTTTTGGTATTATTAAGGCCTGAGGTATTACCAGAATAAATTGCAATTAATATTCACTATGATCAGATAAAAAAGAACACAAAGGAGACATCCCATCCCAAGGAGCAAATGGTGCTACCACAAGTACATTAGCAAAAAAAAAAAAAAAAAAAAAAAAAAAGTTCTCATCAGTTAATTTTTCAGTAATATTGATAGCAGAAAGGATCACCAAGTATTGCAATACTGATAAGCATTTTGGCCAAAGTGTTAAAGATGTGTTTGAGGCTTGTGGTTGGGATTGAATTTTTACTCTAACCATTCATGGGTCTGTTCTTGTGAGGGTATTTGGCACCCACATAGAAACAAGGCTTCTCTCCTTCATCTCCTTGGGGTATGCAAACCCCATGTATCCCATGATCTTCACAGCACCCACAGATTGCCACTAGTTGCACACAGGCAGTAGCACTGTCTGCTGAGGGGAGCAGGACCTCCAACTGAGGTGCAGAGCAGAGCTGTCCTTGCTTCCCCACCTTTTTGTCCAGGTAGCACTAGGAGACCTGGTGAAGTTGAAACATCATATAGAAGGGAGTGGAAGACTAGCATCACGGGTCAGTTGTGAACATTAGCACCTTGTAGATTTGGTTTGATTTTGTGCATGCCCAAATGCTACTGTTGCATTATCTGTAGGCTATACTCCACAACATCTGCAACCACAACAAGCATGTAGTTAGTGTAAGAGGGTATCTTTATGTTAGTGTCCTGGTTTTGGCTAGGATAGAGTTAATTTTCCTCCTAGTAGCTGGTAGGGTGCTGTGTTTGGGATTTAGGATGAGAAGAGTGCTGATAACATGCTGATGTTTTAATTGCTGCAGAGCAGTGCTTACACTAAGTCAAGGACTTTTCAGCTTCTCGCTCTGTCCTGCCAGCGGGCAGGCTGGGGTTGCAGCAAGAGCTGGGAGAGGACAGACCCAGGACAGCTGACCCAAACTGGCCAAAGGGGTATTCCATACCATCTGATGGCATGCTGAACAATATATAGGGGTGGCTAGCTGGGGTGGGGGGGTGCAGCTGCTTGGGGACAGGCTGAGCATCGGTCAGCGGGTGATGAGCAATTGCATTGTACATCACTTGTTTGTACACTTCATTAGTAGTGGTACTATTATTATTATTATTATTATTATCCATTCTTTTCTGTCCTAATAAACTGTCTTTACCTCATCCCACACATTTTAATTTTTTTCTGATTCGCTCCCCCATCCCAGAGAGTGAGGGGGGAGGGTGAGCGAACGGCTGTGTGGTGCTTAGCTGCTGGCTGGGTTAAACCACAACAGTTAGATAAGGCACATATGAACTATTTTCAAATGAAGGAACAGGATTTTTTTCCTCTTTACTAAAGTCTTGCAGCCCTGGTATTATTCTTTATTTTGACCACATGTAACAGGGTGTAGTATGGCATAAAATCTAATAGAGCTGAGATTCTGTCATCATACAGTGAAGGACCTTGTTCCAGTGAGCTTGTCCTGGTACATTTTGAAATACTGCAGAAAGAAATCAATGTTTTATATTTATTAGCAGTTTCTGTTACACATTAGCCTTTGCTTGCAGCTTGCTTTCAACAATGCAGTGGGATAGTGTCCCTGGTGATAGGGTCAAACTTCAGGTCATTCTCAAGCTCAGCTAAATCAAGTATTTGTATTACACCCTCGTTGGCCTAGTCATGGAGAACTGGGAAGTACTGTTGGATGATACAGTGTAAGGTGCCTCCTGTGATCGTTGGCTCTATGAAGCCAAGTTCTTCAGCAAAAATTTTGGAACTCAGCCATGAGACACAAGATTTTATCACAGGCAATTTACCACAGCAGACACATAGTCCCTTGCTCCTGAGGCTCTTGGCTTCAGGATTTTATATATGCTCTGTTTGCTCTACATCTGAAAATAGATTCTGCCTGGAAGGAAAAATAAGACAGAAACTTATATCACAAAGACTCGGTTTTGGATGATGCAAGTTAAACTAGAATACATTCCCATGCTAAGCTTGATTTTAAAAGCATAATGTGGACAAGTACTGTGGCCTACAAAACACATTTGAATAGGTTGCTCAAGGTTCTACTTCAGTGTCTGCCATGCTCTTTTGAGTAAGTCCTATATCAAACACAAAATCAAACACAAGTATACACATAATTATTTCTTCTAATGCATTTTACCCACTGTCTTCAAAGATTTAACTTAATTTTATGGAGTCTAAAGGATCTGTGTTTGAAAACAACTCTGGTCCAGACTGTGAAGAACATTTCTTTGCCTTTTTTTTAGCTCAAACAAGATGGAGAAACATCATATTCACACTCTGGGCAGAAAAATCTTTGTGAGTTGAAGGTGCCCTAATCTTTGGCATAGTCTAATATAACTTTCTAGCTTCTCCCATAGCTACGGTCAGTTTTCCATCATGGTGATACACCATGGAAGAGTCTGTACAGGTAGGAGGAGTGGGGAGTGGGTTTGGGGAGTGTAAATTGTATAAGAAAGTAGCTAAATCATATTCAGGTTCGGAGGAGTGAATTTGTGCGGAGACCAGGGACTGCAACAACTCATGCTGTTGTAAAGAGGAGATGAAAGAAGCAGACAGGTGATATAAGACCTGAGCAGATTCAGACTCAGCTGAGTGCCACAGAAGGTCTGCATGAGGAGAAAAGTCCATCTGGACTGTTGTTTCTTTTGCTTTTCTCCTTGCTTCCTCAAGAAATCTTCATTTCAGCTGTGTTTGATGGGGTGGATCTAGCAGGCAGTATGGCAATTCTGCTACAGTAGGTCACAAAGACAAAGATTGAATCAGGAGGAATGGAAATAAAATGGATAATTTTCTCCCTGCTATGCATCCTGAGGAGCTCTCCTTCCATCAAGAGACAAATCTCACTCTTTGGGAGTACTTATGGATGGTGATGTCCATACACGTAGTTAAACAAACCCTTCCCCCTTTCCAAAACTAGCAGTAGAAGTTAAAAAGGAATTGAGAAAAGAGTAAAAGATGTGTCCAGATTCCCACAACAGACCAAAGACAGAGCTGAGAATGTGTCTCTTTTTCTGAGGCTATGTGTACTGGTGACGCACAGAGTCTCTCAAATGCACGATACATAGCCTGCCTTAAAGCAGCAGTGGAACCTAAAAGAAGTAAAACCACTGATAGATTGAAATACAGAGTGAAAGATGTTTACAAAAATTCTCAGGTCCCATTATGAAAGGTATGAAATAAGAAGATAAAGGGTCTACTCTTTTTTCCCCATATTTGATAATAGCAATTCATGAACATGAAAGAACCATTTCTCATTTATTTACTTCCTTGACCCTGTATGACCAGACCAGTCAGACAAATTCACAAGTATTTAAAGTTCTTCCATACAAGGACTGAATTCCTTTGAAATTAAATGATATAAAAAAATGAAAACAGTCTGCAGTTGAATCATTCTTATTTTTTTAATATAGGTTTATTCAGCAAATTGGCTACCAGTTGAGGGCAATGGTTTCCATACTATGATTTGTGGTGTATTTAAAACAGATGGAAGCCTGCTTTGTCCAAAGCCAGGAACATTTTTTCGGCAAGAAGTCTGAACTTGTTGCCACATAAACAAAATGAGTGATTTAACTTAGTGTCTACATATTTTGGATTGGCAAAAGCTGCTGAAAAAAAGCAAAGCCAGAGAGCAGACTCTATGAAAATAGAAAAAGAGAGAGCAAGAGCAAGAGATGCACACACACACACAAACATGTGTGCACCACACGCAGACACACACATAGCCTGGCAGCCATTCAACCTGTTTGTGTGCTGAGACTCTAAGCGAGTGGTGAGGTGTCCATCTGGAAAGTGTCTTATACTTTTTATTCAATGGATATTAGAATAAAATAAATCAATTTAGATATTGATGATGGGATATTTGGATGTTTTCTATTTGCTAGCACTAATAATAAAATTAAGCCTTGCATTTTTCTTGAGCTTATTTGAGATGTGCAGATTCAGTGAGATGCTTGTCAAAAATTCAAATATGTTCTAGAGCTGTAAAATGTAGAAATGCAAAGTGAGTAGATTATCAGCAAATTCAGACATCATTTCAGAAACAAACAGAGAAGCTGATGCTTTCTGTGAGATCTCAAAGACTATATGTGAACAATACAAGATCCAAGAACAGACTGAAGGTGGGTTCCAAATGTCATTGACAAAAACATAATAAATTTCTGATAAAAAAGCTAGGACAGTTCATGAGTTCTGCTGTTGGGTTGTACTGTATCCTTAACTGCAGAATTATGATTTACTATCTCACAACTTAAAAACTGTGGAGCACAAATGAGATTGTCAGTCAGTACATTTGTGAACAAGCAAAAATATATTTTCAGAGAATGCAATACCAAATCATGGAACTTGTATGTTGGAGGCAAAACTAGTCTAGATCCAGAAAAAGGATAGACAAATAAATTTGATGGTTGATATTAATGTTATTAATAGTAGATATTAATGAGATATTAAACACTGCAAACATTCTAGTCAGGTTAGCAAAGATGACGTACAGTTTAGGGATCTTAGTCAGACATGGAATAACATTTGTCTGCAGTGAGGACATAGTGGAAGGAGATTCAAAACTGATTTACTCGTGGTGAACTTGATTCACTGGATGAGACTACCTGTTAGAGACAGTTGATTGTTTGGTTTTGATAAGAAACAGAGCTGTGAATGGCATCATGAATGGTGATTGAATTAGTATTGCTGATGAGATTTTAGACAGACATGAAAAATGGTCTACAGCATAGAGTCCATGAGAGATCTAATTTCTGCCTATTAGAGGCAGAAATTGAAAGAAATAATACAGTTATATGGGCAATGAAATCTTGCAATTAAGAAAACCTCTGTTTAAGAAACAACTAAATGGGACATCTACTGGCAAAGTAACAATGATATATATATATATATTTTTTAGTCACAATTATCAATAGTTTCTGTCAGGACCATTTGCAATTGCTATACATATTCTGCACCTTGATATCTTCAAGGATCTCCTGTAAGACTAAGATGCATTTTTTAAGTGGAAATGTTGAGATGTAGTCATGATTGTCCCACAGGTCTTTCTTTATTTCATACTTTACTTGTTGACCCAATAGTCCAGGAAATACTACAAATATAGAAGACAAACTCAGACTGTGGGGTACAGTTTGAATCAGTGATTCTTTTACTTCATAGTAATCTATGACTCTGATAGCTTTTTTTTTTTTTTTTTTTTTTTGGCTTTGATAGCTTTTTTTTTTTTTTCTCTGATAGCTTTTTATTAGCAAAAATAGGCCAATTTTTTATTTTTGTATAGCACTGAAGTCAGTGAATCAGATTACAGATTTGTATGACTGTGTACTTTTTTGGAATGTGCTGTAATATTAGAAAAAAATATTCAAATATCATAGAATGAAAAAGAGCTATCAGAGCTACTGGGATTTGCTTTTGATTTCCCAAAATGCATTCAACAAACATACATGTGTAGAAGATGTTGTCTTTTTCAGAAATGCGTTTTCATTTAAAGTATAGTATAACAAAACATATGCCAATAAATAATCAAGCACAAGGGTAATTTCAATGTGACTTCATGACTGGGAAAAATGTTGCACATTTTGTCCAAAGCAAACAGTTGAGGAAGCACCACATTGGTTCTGAACTCATATCTAAAAATTACTGTGCAGTTTTTTTTTTTTTATATACATATATATATAAATAATATAAATATATATATATATATATATATAAACCTGGACAAAAATTTATGTATATATATATTTCTGGCTCATTTTCAGTAGAATGTATAATATGTACTTTGATGGACAGTCATTTCATTTTATTGAAATGATGATTCCTAGTGTATATCCAATGGACGAAATGTTCCTTAGAGTGACAAATTAATTCCCTTATTCCAGGCTTTACATGCAAAACAAAGTGGAAAATCTGTAATCAGAAAAACTTAACTGTATAAACAGTAAGGATTTTAACACTGCATTATAGGAGAAGTACAGAATTTCAAATGATTTAACTCTTTGTTGGTGGTCCATGCTCATATATTGTCTGTTTTAATTTTGACGTGGATCTTAAAGATGTGTCAGAGATCCCTCAACCACAGTAAAGCCAGCCTGTGACTTCGCCAACTTAGTGAAAGGTGGAAGCAGGCAGTGAAGCAGATCCTCTTATTAGCTTGTCAAAAGATTTTCCTTTTGTTGATGCAAGTCCATCTTTAGGATAAAAATCAGGCCCTTTGTGAGAGTAATGATTTTTTTAACTAACCACTTAATGGCCATTAACAAATGTGGTACTGAACCAGAGCTGGCCCCAAATTCCTCAGCAACGTAGACAAATATGAATTTTGCTGTCTCAAGGGAAGGTCCTAACACAGGGAAATGTGAAGACAGACAAACAAAAGCTGGTGTAATAAAGGACCTTAGAGAATCAGGGTTGCTCTTTCCATCACTGAAAGAGATGGAAACATGGTCTGAGAGCTCCTGTTTGCAGGGAGATCTCCACACCACAGAATGGCCAAACCCACAGTGGTTCAGAAGCAGCCAACCTGTTTTTCTAGACCTCAGGTATGGACAAAGTAGGCAGCCAAGCCAAGGTAATTGCTAACATCCCAGAGTTTGCTGCCTTAGAAAACCTAGGTTTTCTAACTGACCTGATAGTCAGTTATCTAATGGATGAAATCCATGTAATTTCTTTAATAGCTTCTCAGCTCTCCACTTGCTGATTACACAGCAGTTTCTGTAACAATCTTACTTTCATACCAGGGTCTCCTTGAACACACCCATGTGTCAGAATTTTACTTGTTTTCAGAAATGACTATGTTCCTGCAGGCCAAAAATGATTGAACAGCAGAAGATTCTCTGACAGGTGACATATATCCTTATACTTGCTCTTGCAGATACAGGACTTGATCTGCATAGACAGTGATCTGAATGTTTACCAACACCAAAAATCACCCTGTGAAAAAATCAAGCAGATGGATGCCCAATGCGCTGGATATATTAATAATGACACACATTTTATAAGGTTTTCTTTTGTCTGTGTATTCTGGATGTATGCATGCAAAAAGAATCTGTGGTATATTATGCAATTGAGAGCCATGAATTTTTGCTTTTTCTTATTTTAAGATTGAAACACTGTCTGTCTCTGTGGTCTGGATGAGTAATTTTTTAATTTTTTCTGCTCCTTTTTCTAGTTTCACAACATGTCAATCACTTACAAGATTGTGGCTAGGATTTGCCAATGTCAGTAAAGGGTTTTAAAAATAAAACCTGATATAATTGCTAAATTTTAGTGTCACAGAGGGCTCTTTTACAAAATGTACCAGTTAGAGATTGGTTTTGTGTTTTGTCCTGGATGGCAGTTTTTCTTGTTCAGTGGTGATTATTTCTTCTCTCATAATATCAGTTTTGCCAGATTTCTCACTGAACAGCAACTCTTACAAGATAGTAAGAGCCCATCACTTCAGCTGAAATGGTGGTATTGGAACTATTGTGGAGATTGTGAGGCAATGGAAAATCCTTAAAGGAGGATTCTTCACCAAGGTGTAAATTCTACAAGGCTTTGTGTGGGAACTCAGGGCCAGAAGATGCATGTTTTAGTGGGAGAGGCCATGGACAGCCATTGAGTTCACACAGGGGGATCTCTAAGGAAAATTCTCAATATGCAGCAACCTGTCTGTGCTCTTCCTGCACTGCATTTTTTCTGCACTGTGCATCTGTGCCTGATAATATCTAATTCACTGAAACTTCACTTCATAGAATCCTTCTTTCTTCAGAGGTTCTTTCCTCATGTTGAGTGCTTGCTTTTAGACCACATTTTCAGAATTTCATATTGTTTGGAGAGGTTCAAAGTAATTGGTAGAAGCTTATCTTTCAAATATATGTTGAAATATGTGCTTTTTAAATGCTAACAGATTTTTTTATTTTTATTTTTATTTTTTTCTGAAAGCATTCCTACCATAATTTACCTAAGATAAGTTCCAAAAATTCAAAGAGATTCCAAAATTACATTGTTGTCTAATTGAGATTTCCTGGTGAATAAAGAGAACTCATCTGAGTCTTAAAAGACATATAGGATCCTTAACTGTAATAAGTGGTAATTGAAAAATATTCTCTTGAATATACTTCTGGGGATTTTTTCTGTCTGGTCTAGACTGTTAACTCTGAAAACTGGCTGTTACGTTGTTAGACGTTTAGCATGAGAAAACTAGATGACTTCAGTGTTTCAAGCACAAGACTGACAATTCTTGATCTTCCTTGCATCTCATATGTCACCTGCAGTTATGAAAGTACAAAGGATGGGAGCATCAGATGATCTATTTGTGCTCTGGAATCCTAGTAGTTCATGCTGGCAGTCACCAGAGAGTATGTGGGAAGCACCAAATCACTTATCAAATGCAAAGCTTTCAAGCAGGTAAATTGAATGCACTTTATTGGGCAAAGAAGCAGCTTGATATAAAGCATGCCATGCAAAGCCATTTTGAACTACAGATTTTCATACCTAATATACTTGTCTTCAAAGTCTTTTAGAGGTAAGCCTGGTTGGCTATACTGGCTACCAGCCTTGGTGGTCCATAGCATAACTCTGTGAAGACAAATTAGAGTGTGCCCAGAATCTGAAAAGGGGTCCTTTTTCTTTACCAAGTACCTAAAAAGCAGGGCTCAGAAGATAACTCCAGGGCAAAAGGAGTAGCCCTATGATCATGGAGAGATAGATATCATTTGGTAGTCATTTGCCTGCTGAAGAGATAGGAGGGGAAGAACATCTGTTGACTGTTGGGAGGCTTGCCAAGCAAAACAGGAGTTGCGGTTGATACTTAGGACATGCTAACAAATCCAAGGAAAGTAACAATCATGTATAGAAGCATACAAAACAAATACTACACTTAGTTTTCAAAGGATGGCCTTCAGGCCAACACAACTGGAATTTTTCTGTGATACTAATTATATGAAGGCTGGTTATTTCTCTCTGCTTTGTGTGAAGAAAGAAAAGGGAGGATAGACCAATTTTTCATAAATATTTATAAATGCTTAGAAAAAAAATCACTTTGTCAGCTGTTCCTCAGACTTCCAGATAATTTGGAAGACCCACTTATATTCAAAGTAAGAGAAAAAAGTGTGAGGCAAAAAAAATATACACTTCTATTTTTGATAGTAGAAATTGGCTTTATTACAGTTAAGACTGAAGTCTCTCCTAACCTGTCAATTAGTCTTCTCTTGAACTTTCACAGTATACTGCCTGGCACATGTTCATATGGAAATTTTAGTCTGGAATGCTATCCTGTATCTTGCCTGTCATAAGTGACATTTTAACTAATGAGAGGACCCTCTGGTCTCCTCATGCAAGTCTTGATGGCTACATTCTGAGAATGCATGAATATTATTCTCATTTAGTCCTGCTTGAAATTACTATGAAAGACTACAGTTTAGGCCCTGTTTTTATTTGCCCTGTTCATTTTCAAAAGACCAAAAGATGTATTCACTTGTGGAGCAAGATGCCTTTGACAAAAAAAAAAAAAAAAAAAAAAAAAAAAAAAAAAAAGAATACAGTAAGATTTTCTGTAGCTGGCAATAATGCTTGTAGATTTTTTTATTTTTTATTTTTTGACAGTTGAATAAATTATTTAAAATATCAGAAGCTTTTTATGTCCATCACCATAACAACACAGATGACCAAGTAATCTATTCATTGGTTGGACATCATGATAGCTTTGCAGAGTTCACTTCTGTATTTCTGGGCTTCCCAGATGAGAATCACTCTGAAGTGGGCCAGTGACCTCCTGGGTCAGTCCACAAATTGTTCCGAATATATAACTGGCAAAAATGAGATGTGGTGTGGCAGAAGAAGCTCTTTTGGAATTGCCCCAAACTGCCAAAACATGGAATGGTACCTACAGCTGCAAGGCTGCACAGTGGGGCCTTCCCTCCTCCCCACCTCATGAACAGGCCTCACGGCAGCCATGATTAAGTCAACTTTTCCATTGAGATTATGTTTTGTTGGCCTTGAAGCTGTAATATTTTTTTTTTTCTGCTAAAATTATGAGTGAGATTCTTAATAATTATGAATTGTGAAGTTGGACTTTTGTTGCTTTGCTGATTCAGTTTAGTCAAAAGAAGTTATCAGATGTTAAAATTCTTTCCTGGGATAAATTCTCCACCAGCAGTCTAACAGAGAGAAGTGTTTCCAGTGATTAATGATATTATGTCTTTGCATTCTCACAGATAAATAATTTCTGTTAAAAATTAGGAGAAGGCAGAAGCAATAGAAACTGATGGAGAGTATAGTCAAGGAACAGATACTTCATTTAAGGACTGGTAAAATTGGTCAGGTTTTTCTGAGATAAGGTGAAATAAAAAAAACCGTGTATATAGTGTATACAGATACTACTACTCATCCACTGTTGTGTGCACGAATTGCAAGTGTGAAGAATGAAAGAAATGCTTCAAATCTCCTTAAGAATATCTTAGTAAGAGCCTTAAGTGTAATAAGTTCTTTTGCCTTTCAGGAAATGACTCAGGACTGGGGCTAGTTTTAATATTTGGATAAATATTTTGGTCAAAGAAGGTTAGTTCACCTGTTCTGTACTCTATGGTTCATCCCCCTTATGTGTAACTGCCACAGAAGATCACAATGTGGCTACAATTACTGTTAGTTGCTTTGTAAGTTTGAGTTATTTTAAAATAAAGGCAGTGTTTAATGTCAGAAGAGTTAAAGAAGAAGGAATGTTAGTGAGGTATTGTGAAACAGTTCAGAACTTGTTTCTTTTTATTATTATTATTATTATTACTATTCTTTTTTAATCTTAAAAAAGATACCAACTCTTAAGATGTTGATATAGGAGAAAACACCAGCATGAAATATAAATATAAAAATGAGTTTAACTAACTGAACAGAACCCTCAGTACTGGCTAATATAACAATGGAACCTCAGAGGTAGAAAATGGCAGCTGGCATGTCTCTTCATCCGTATCTGTCTGGTCATCTCATCATTAGAAAACTCTTCCTTTCTTTATTTCAACACTCTACCTGTGGTCCCAGATGGTATCAGGAAATGCAGAAGCATAAGAAAATGAAATAAGCAGAGTATGTTAAATAAACCAATATGTCTGTTTAAGGATTTATGACAGACTTCGTCTCCAAAAGACAGGATGAGTTTCTCATAACTTTCCATGAAATCTTAAAAAAAAGATAATGATCAAAGGGAAATTAAATATAATTTCCCCTGAGCTTTAATACTGTTAAGATTTATTACAAACCAGCAAAAGCTGAGAAATATGGCTTTATTTCCTTGATTCCTTAATTCATGTATCCTCTGGAGCTCTCTAGTATTGAAATACTTATACTCTGTTTAAGAAATAAACTTCCTAACTAACAGGAAAGAATTTTGATGAGTTAAGTCTTTCTACTTTCCCTTCAGAGCTCCTTTTCCAAATAAAGCCCACCAAACAAGACTTACACACCCCCACTCCTTCTGGGTCTGTTAGTACAGTGTGGTCCTGGATAGATTCCTAATTCTTCTCTCATTTTGTCCTTCCACCAGTCATTGCAAAAACACCTCAAATTGGCAAGGCCTAGCAGTCTAAGAGGGTTCTTAATGTCAGTCAGGAATGATCAAAACACTGCAACCTTCAGAGGCAGAATACTGTTCATTACCACATGTAATAACATGTCAATATCACTGGATTTTGCACTGGATTGCTTCATCAAAGAAGGCTCACAGAGTACAGAGCCTAATTCTGTGCTTGTATCACAATGTGTTGAAAATAATTGTGTTAAAATCAGTAGCATATTTCAGTGTGAGTGAGAACCCTTAATTAAATTGTATGCATGAGAAGGGCAAACTGTGTAATGGAATTTTAACTTTAATCTTACCCCTATTTAATACACTGCTTCTAAATGTGTTAAAGGTAGTAAGCTATTCTGTTGATTTGCTTTCCCATCTGGCAGCAACAAGCTGCAGGGACTTTTCATTGCTACTGGCTCTTGAAACGATACTCTGGTGATAAGCTGGGGCACCTTGGGAGTTAGGTAATTGTGTTTTTTTCAGCTCTTCATCCAAAATTCTGTGCCAAATTTTTTGAGAGTCAAAACCTCTTCTGAGCTATCCTTGACTATGATTTACCAATGACATGGGTACTTGCAGCTGCTAAATGAAGATGAATTTCCCTTTGGTGGAAGGAGTGACCTCAGTTTCTTCTTATAACAACTGACTACACATAAATAGAGCAACAGTACAATTTTCTAGAACTTATAAACATGCTTTTAATGAACCCATTGCTATTTAATCTCTAGTTAAGACTGTGGCCAACTGAAAATAATTAGGGATAGTTCACATTTTACAAAATCTCAGAGCTTATGAAAATGTTAATTTCAGGGTTACTCTTCAGCTCTGTAAGGTGGTATGCAGTAGCATGGAGGACCAAATTATGTTCCCAGCTGTACTCAAGGAGATTGCTAATAACAGGTGCTATGTGCTGCCCGCAGAACTGCATGGATGGGCTGGAAACCACCCCAAAGAGGATCTTAATGGGAGATCAAAGTGACGAGGTGGGAATTCAGGTCAGCAAGCCTCACAGGGATGAAGGTGGATCTAATTCCTCTTGTTTCTGTGGAAGAAAAGTGATTGTCCTGAAGACAAGGAGCCAAGGACAAATGAACCCCAGGTTGGACAGAGATCTAAGACTGATTCTCTTATCATCTGGATTTCAAGGAATGACTGTGAACTCTTTGTTACCCCTGAGAAAAGTGGGAACTTGAATCATCCTAGTCCTTTGAGAGGCCTCTCAGTCCACCTGGTATCAATAAGAAGGATTTTTTTTTTTTTTTTGAGAAAAAAAGACTTATTTTTTGCATGTCTTTTTGAATATATACGATTTTATGTAACTACTAGATTTTACTGTCGTTATTTTCATTTCTTCATGATGAATCTTTTGCCAAATGGTTTGCTTGCAAAACTTGTCATTAAACATAGCCCTGTAAATAGCCACGGATAAGAGACCTTTGTGGTGTTTTTAGTTTGCAGATTCTCTAGTACTTTTTCTACATTTCATAATCCTCCAAACTGATGAAATTTGCCAAGTCTTTTCCCCCTTAATTTAATTTTCTTGCTCAGCCAGTTTGTAACTGGTTGGAATCATGTGTTACTTAAATAACAACTCCTGTCTGAAAGTAATTTCTGCCCTGTTTGTGGAAGAATTGTGCACACAAAAACAAAACCTGTGACAGCTTAGGATTTGTATTTGAAATCCTGAATGGAATAAACTGAGTGGAAATAAAGCTTCAAAATATTGTGTGTTGTAACTCCTTGTTCTGTTCTAAATACAGAACTCTATATTAGCAAGGGGTCCAAGTTCTGGTACAAGTCATTTTCTCCTTCATGTTAATATTTGCTTCTGTTAGCCAGACATGGTGGCAATGAACTTTGATCTTACAGCAAATACTTATAGATCTCCAAGTTGCATCCAGGTTGATACCAGTCAAATAATTTCAGGAGTTGCAAATAATAATAATAATAATAATAATAATAATAATAGTAATAGTAATAATAATAATAATTGTTGCTTGCTAGATCTACATAGATATATTAGAAGAAAGTCACAATTTGATTGCATTTCATGTTGTCTCTTGTGAAAGATAGATGGACTGTTATAAACCTGGAAGATTAACTCTATCGTTGCCTTCATATCACCTGTATATTAGAAAAGTGCCAAGATTTGTTTGACAGTGAAAACAGAATATGCCAAACATCACACCCTCTGTGGCAGAAACATGTTTTACTTAAATTCTTGCAGTAAATTATTCCTTCTTAACAGATTTGTATATAATGTGTAGCATACTATATATTATTAGAATGCTTTAAAAAGGCATGTTTACACTGACTGCTGTAATTTTCCCAGGAATACTTTTTTTTTTTTTTTTTTTTTTCTTCCTGTCCAGGTTTAGAACTATCTCTAAGTATCATCAAAGTAATAAGGGAAATGGCTAAAATTTCACCAAAGCCAGGTAAATATTGTTTTTAAACATTGGATTAGAGTAAATCTAATCCAGCCTGCACAGTTAGGGATTCAGCACTCTCCACTGCACTACCTCAATTCCCAGAAAGAATGACTGCAAGGTGAAATATAATATTCTGCCAGGAAATTACTAGTTCCGAGTTATTAGATTCCAGCCTTGGTTGAGACTGAGGCAAGGAGACAGTACAGGAAGCATTCAGATTTATTCCGAAGTGTGGCTCAACATATTTTAAATACACCACTTCCAAATATAACAGAGATGATGGACTGCAGTAACAGATCTGCAGGTGCAGTGCAGAGACCCTCTTGTAAACTGTGATTATTTCTTCTTTTCCTGTTAGAAAAAAAGAATAAACTCAGTGTGAGCACAGGTATTTAATTCTGCTCCCTAAAGCTCAGACTTAAAACATTTGTACCATTAACAGTCTGAAATAATCATATACATATATTTTGTATTAATCCCTGTGTATGGGATGCAAAAGCTATGTTGTCTTTATCCACAAAATTTCAAACATCACTAAACAGCTTCTGCCTCAGTCAGAATCTTGGACCAATAAACCTTTAAGGTTACTTAACTTGCTACTGGATACTATAGCCTCCTGTGTTAAGGAACTTTACAATACCAAGAAGATACTATTGTCGTCACACACGGAATAGGTAATTTACCTAAAACTAAATCGCCTGCAGTGTATTGGTTATGCAAATTGGTTCAACTCCCCCCCCCCACCCTGGGGGGTAAATGGGTATTTTATTTCACTTTTAATTAAGCAACACCTTATTGGAAAAAGCATTTGTCTAGTGAAGGCCAGGAAAAACATTCTGTAATTTTGGTATTTTGTCACATGAGACCTGTAGTTCAGGTATTCCATTTTCCTCTCCCTTGTATTTCCCAGAAAGACATCTACACCTTTTATTTTTTTTCAGTATAAATCCTTATTCTTTATTCTCTGGACAATTCTACTAGTCAAAATACATTTAACTGTTGTAGTTAACAGACCTATTTCTGCTCTGGTCAGCCATAACTAGAAAACAGCACTGGAAAGCTGTTTGCATTTATTATAATCAGATTTCAATCCATTTATAGTGGATAGCTATTCTCTAGGATAATATCCCAGAACATGTTTTCTATCATAGTGAACTGCTGTAATACTAGTTTTACCTAGTTTTAGGTGAAGGACTGAATCAGTTATGCAGAAATAAGTTCCTTTTTTTTTTTTTTTTTTTTTTTTTTTTTCTCCATCCATTACAATTAAGTCATTGATGAAATCGTATGTTAGTGTTTAGGTAACTTGGGGCTGTGTGCACCACTCTAGGTAAAGCTATCAGGAAGTGAGCAGGATGTACTCTTGTTAAACGTCATTTGTCTTCTTCCTGCCCAGCTCTCCAGACTGTTCAGGTCTCACTGAATGGCAGCACAGCTTTCTGGCGTGTCAGCCACTCCTCCCAGCTTTGTATCATTGGCACAGGTGCTGAGGGTTGACACTATTCCATCATCAAGGTTGTTGATGAAGATGTTGAACAAGACTGGACCCAGCACCGACCCCTGGGGAACACCACTAGTCACAGGTCTCCAGCTGGACTCAGTGCCACATATCACCACCTTCTGAGCTCGGCCACTCAGCCAGTTCTCAACTCACCTCGCTGTCCACTCATCTATCCCACACTTTCTCAGCTTTGCTTGCAGGATGTCATGGGAGACAGTATCAAAAGCCTTGCTACAGTCAAGGTAGATGACATCCACTGCTCTCCCCCATCTACCCAGCTAGTGATGCCATCATACAAGGCAACGAGGTTGGTCAAGCATGACTTCCCCTTGGTGAATCCATGTTGACTACTCCTCATAACCTTCTTCTCTTCCAGTTGCTTGGAGATGGCATCCGTAACAAGCTGTTCCAACACCTTTCCAGGGACAGAGGTGAGACCGACTGGCCTGTAGTTTCCCAGATCCTCCTTCTTGCCTTCTTGAAGACTGGAGTGACATTGGTTATCCTCCAGTCTTCAGGCACCTCTCCTGTTCTCCAAAACCTTTCAAACATGATAGAGAGTGGTTTGGCAATCATCTCTGACAGCTCCCTCAGCACATGTGGATGCATCCCGTCAGGGCCCATAGATTTCTGCGTGTTGATCTCACTCAGACGCTCCCAAACCACTCTCTCCTCAATGAGAGGGAAGCTCTCCATTTCCCAGTCTCTTTCTCCTCCCTCCAGGGTCCTGAGATTTCAAATCACAGTAACCACTGGTGGTGAAAAATGATAAAACGGTCACACGTAGAAGCCAAATATCTTTCCTCAAAATGAACTGACTGATGTCCACTCTATAGTTGGTCACAGATTTTTCACTGGAATATTTCTCCGTCAGAAAATGTAGATTTAGCAAATGCAAAATATTTTGAAGAGCCACTAATTTCAATGAATGTTAATTTCCACAAACACTGGGAAAAAAAAAAAAAAAAAAAAAAAAAAAAAAAAAAAAAAGCACAGCTATAATTGTCATGTTGATCTGTTGAATCCACTGAGTTTTTAGTGAGAAGAACAGCTGGATAAACATTTTTTCTAAAGCTAATAATATGCTATTAGGGGTATGAGATGCACCTCCAACGTAATCTTCATGAAATAATCATGTTTTTTTTCCTTGGTAATAACCTTAATGCTAAAATATTTGGGCTTGCCAGTCAAAGCAGCAAAAAATAAAATAACAAGCCTACAGAAAAACACAAGGCTATTTAGTTTTTCTTGGATCTTGTGGAAGGATATTACTTTTAAAATTGCAGCTCTGGTACCTCATCTGTCAGGTTAATGTCACTAACGTTTTCCATTTCCTCCTGTTGAAAGCTGTTAGAATTACGATATTTAATGTTAATCCTCATCTCAGTGCACTGTTTACTTAAGACAATTGAGGCGAATGAAAGAATTTGGGTCTCTTTTTTCAAAAGTTCCAGCCTCTTCGCAGGGCAGACACAGCCCTCCTGAAGTGACTCGTTAGTTTCTTCTGGTTAGGGTCATAAATCCTTTAAAAAGTTGCTTTCGGACGTGTTCGTCAGACCGGGTCTCACGGGGTGCAGCCCTCCCGCCACATGCACCTCACAGGAGGGCCGAGGGCCCGCCGGGCAGAGGCCCTGGGCTGCTGGCGGCTCGGGCGCAGCCCGGGACTCGGGCACCGGGAGCCATCGGGGCCTTCGCCCGCGCTGCCGCCGCGCAACAGCAGGGGCCGCCCGCGCTCCGCCGTCGCCGCCGGTTGGAGCCGCCGAAACGCTGGCGCCGCTTCGCCTGGGGTGGCTCGGACGGCGGCGCCTGCCCCGCCTGTCCTGGCCCGTCCCGGCCTCCCGCGGCGCGGCGCACAAGATGGCGGGCGGGCGGGTAGGGAGGCCCGACCTCACCGGGGCAGGAGGGGATCTGCACGGTTTCGGCTGCGACGCCTGTGTTTTGTTTTAGGCCTGTGTCCCGGCCGTTAGAAACGGTGTTGGCTTGCACCGAAATGTGGCCGACGTTTCTGTTGGTGGAGAGAGTGTTTCTACATCCCTTGTAATGCTGCAGGGTTTTAAATAGTCTTTTACATAGAAGTGCTGCTAGTTTTTAATGCAGGGTAAGCTGTGATACAGCACTCCCAATGTCTTGGATCTTAAATATTATGGGAAGAGTGGGGTCAGCAAGTGAAAGAACCCCATGGGCAATAGCAAGTGCTCTGACAAACACAAGGACTTGACCTTCCAAGGAAAGCCAAGTTGGCCTTCCTTGAACTTTGTATTCGCCCCTGAAAACCACGTGACCTGTCAAGTCATTTTATCTTTTTAAATAGCATTTTCGTGAGCAACATACCAGATAATTGATACACAGTCACAGAACGCTTCAGAGCAAAGAAACTTGCTTATTGAAAAGTGGTTCTGGGCAAGGTTATGCTTGGGAATACCAGCATCCATTTTCAAAAGGAGATCTGAGGGGATTGTTACTGAGCCTTTAGAGACAGAGGCAGACCCTGTGGTCTGAAGCAAGTTTCAGGGCTCCGATTCTAGATCCTCAGTAGTATTTACAAGGCAGCTCATTTTGACCTGATCTGGCTTTACTCAGTGGAACTCCTCCTGATCTCCACACGGCAGTGGAAATCAGAACCAGATACTCCACATCTGTTTCTATTTTCTCCACATGAGAAAAATGAATATGGGGTCTAGCTTGGAACTGAAATCTAACATCTGAACATCAGTCCATATATTTCCATATTTTAACAGGCATGTTTCTCCAGTAGGACTTAGTTGTCTATGCTAGAGGTGATAGAGATTAACTAATTAATATACTTTACAGACACTTTTTCAAGTGCATGGTACTAGAAGTACTACTGGTCAATTCAGTGCACCTCAAGTTAACAATGCTTTTTTTACTTACCATATGATCCATTTTAAAAGCAATGTGGTTGTGTCTCAGATGCAATAAAGCAGCAGGGTTGGCATCCAGACATACCATGGCAGGGTTTGTGGCCATTCCCAATGACTAGGTTATATCAAGGTTATAGTTCGGGATGTTAATATATAGAATAAATGATAGGCCCTGAAGTAAAGGCCTGCGCACATGGTACATTGAGGGCATCTAACGACATCGTAATTAACCAGAAGAACAAGGCTCCCGAGCTTGCTGTTGTTACCGGAACCTTCAGTAATTACAGCTTTGTCCATGGTTTCTTCCTGTTTCACTTTTTTCCCTTTATAATTCAGAGAATCAGTTTGCATTTTAGTAGAAAACAGGTTTCTAGTTGAGTATAATTGGACAGCTTAAAATTGTAACTATCAGCATTTGTATTTTACAGAACTTTAGGCGTTATCAGAGCTAAATGTATGTGACAGAGTATGATAGGGGATCAATGCTCAGTATGTTTTTTTCCGTATTTTTTTTTTTTTTTTTTTTTCATAAAACCTACTTCTCACACAGAAGTTGGGTGGATAAAGAAGGTAATTCGGGGGTTTTTAGTCATCTCAAGGGTGGGTTGATACTCTTTGCAAAGAGACGATGGTTTTACTTGGAAGGTATTTCAGGATGTAGCTCGCTCCCTGCCTTGTGCAGTGTAATACTTGGGTGTATTTCTCTTCACAAAATGAAAAAATGGGATGGGGCATAGCCAGGCAGGTGGCAGTGCTGCAGGGAAGGAGTCATCTGGGGACTAGAAGGGCTTTTGGATCAGTTCTGTGGCTGGATGCTGGCTCTCTGTATTTGGCCTGTAAGTAGCCTGTATAAACAACTGTGATACTTCTAGCTGTCCAGTGTCTTGTTATAAATTAGTCTTTTGATCTGTGCTTCCAACTGGAGTTACTTATTTTAGAGAAAACTTCATGGATTTATTTATTTATTTATTTAAACTGCAAGATACATATAAAATGCCATGCGGTGATATTATTAATTCATCATTATTTTCAAATTATTTGAGTGTATATTAAAATGCTATTTGAATATTTCAATATTATTTTCAAAATTTTCAGTAAAAGAATCTGTGAGCAAGTGGTGCGCCCCATTTTCTCAGGGTGCACTTTAAAATGTCAAAGAAGAATAGTGAAGAGCTAGGTTTTGTAATCCAGCGGTTCTTAAACTGGAGTTGTGTGGAACATAGCCAAAAATAAGAATGCACTTTGGGGGATATAACTGATTCCGTTGCTGTGTTCCTCATTTAAGTCCAAGGCATTTTGCGGTAATTAATGGTATTACTAATAATGACATTAGCTTTTTAAGCAGTCCCACTCTTAGCATTGTTTTACCCCAATAAATTTAAGAATGTTTGTTTCCCTCCTTCACTTGCATCCAATTTAGCTGGCCCAAAAAAAAAAAAACCAAACTTTTAAAATGACGAATGCATTTTTGAAATAGGACATAATCCCAATATTGTAGCAAGCGATTCTTTTGATCACCTCTGCTGTATTCCCTCACATGTAAGCACACAAAATTACCTGACAATCTGACTATAATTAAGTCCTTTGTCATCTGTATTATGATTTATGTGAAAAGGAGACTGGAAAGAAACCCATCCTGTGGAACAAAGATGCAAGAGACACTGTTAAAACAGGTAAAGGGTTCCTGGTGTGAAGTGGGAGGTGGGAGCACCTTGTCTGCCAAGGAACTGCTTTGCTATTGCTTTCACGAGACTCAGGCAGTCCCTGGAGCCCTGTGAGGTGGATTCAGGAGGTATGGCCTCAGCTGGCCTCTGTTCTCAGCACCCAGGACTGGAGAAGCAGAGCAACCCAGTCATCAGGCAGTCATTGCATCAACCCAGTCATTGCAGCAGGCACCCAGGAAATGCAGGAGTGTGGCAGAACCAACATTTTACAGGGTTTCAAAGTTTCTTCTTTTTTCCACTGACATTTAAACCCACCTTTCCGGTCCTTGTCACTGTGTCCAAAAAGAAATAAATGAAAAAAGAAAAAGATTGCCTTCAAAGAGAGTTTATATAAACAGGTAGAGAGAGGAATCCTAATGCTTCAAGAAGAGAAGCCAAAATGGCTGATGAAATGTCAACCAAACTGGCCCAGACCAAATCACCTTTTATGGACAGATTCTGCTCATCCCTCTGAAGATGGAATGGCTGTAATATTGGTGGAAACTGGGTGACTCTGGTGGGCTGAATCATAGAATCATTAAGGTTGGAAAAGACCTTCAAGATCACCTGGTCCAACCATCCCTCTACCACCAATATCACTCACTAAACCATGTCACTGAGAACCATGTCCAGCCTTTCCTTGAACACTCCCAGGAATGGTGACTCCACAACCTCCCTGGGCAACCCATTCCAATGTCTGGCTACTCTCTCTGAGAAGAAATGTCTCCTAATTTCCAATCTGAACCTCCCCTGGTGCAACTTGAGGCTGTTCCCTCTAGTTCTATTGCTGGTTATCTGCGAGAAGAGGCCGACACCCAGCTCTCCACAACTTCCTACAGGCAGGTTGTGAATATTTCCAGAGAAGGAGACTCCACAACCTCTATGGGCAACTTGTTCCAGTGCTGTCACCCTCACAGTAAAGAAATTTTCAGGTAGTTGTAGAGAGCAGTAAGGTCTCCCCAGACCCTCCTCTTCTCCAGACTAAACAGCCCCAGGTCCCTCAGCTGCTCCTCACAGGACTTGTGTTCCAGGCCCTTCACCAGCTTCGTAGCCCTTCACTGGACATGCTCCAGGGCTTTGATGTCTTTCCTGTAGTGAGAGGCCCAAAGCTGGACACAGTACTCAAGATTCGGCCTCAGCAGGGCAGAGTACCAGGGGGGACGATCACCTCCCTGGTCCTGCTGGCTACACTATTCCTGATACAAGCCAGAATAGTTCTGGCCTTCTTGGCCACCTGGGTATACTGCTGGTTCCTGTTCAGGCAAACATCGACCAGCACCCCCAGATCCTTTTCCTCTGCACAGCTTTTGAGGCACTCTCCCCCAGGCCTGTAGCGCTACATGGGGTTGTTGTGACCAAAGTGCAGGACCTGGCACTTAGCCATGTTGAACCTCATCGCATTGGCCGCTGCCCATTGACCCATCCTGTCCAGGTCCCTCTTCAGGGCCTTCCTATCCACTGGCAGATTGACACTTCCCGCAACTTGGTGTCATGTGCAAACTCAATGCCCTCATCCAAATCATCAATAAAGATATTAAAGAGGATGGGCCTCAACACCGACCCCTGGGGAACAAATGTGCAGGGAGTGCATGGGGAAGCTGATGTCTGCCTTCTGCCAGGCCCCTGCTGGGGCAAGGAGCACGGGTAGGACTGTGGCACTGCAGGAACCATGACAGCCTTGTTCTGAGCTCACGTGGGTGGCAAGAAATGCAGATTAACAGCTGAAAGTAGTGCACAGTACACTATTTTGAAGTAGTAGTGAGAAACTGGCTACAACTTTAGGAAGAAGTGCAGAATTGTTAACACTAGTTAGGTTAATTGTGCTCACTTCATTGCTAACAATTAAACAATAGCCCTCGTCTTCGACCTTCCAGGATACTTGCTATCATTCTGTGTGACACTTTAACAGGGCTAAAGAAACAATGTAGGACATGAACAGATCTGTAGTGCTTGCTAATTTTGAACACTGGCTTATATTTTATATGAGGTAGTGTAGCATTTTCCCAAACTATTTCATGAAATTACAGCATTGTGCTTCAAATTATAATTTCCATGTCTGTAGCGTATATAGGACAGAACATATGCTAGGGTATCTGTGTATGTCTGTATTGCAACAAGAAGGACCATACAGCTTGCTCCACTAAGCTTAATTCTCTTGAGAGGAGGAATGGCCTGGTGATTTGCCTGTAACTTGCCATTTGCTTGTGTCTCACTATTTGCTATAAAAATTTGTTCAGACAATGACCACTTACCCAATGCCATTATCCCAGTCATTCAAGTATAGACCATGAAAGTGGTATCTTTTTTCTCTTTTGTTTTTGGAAAAATATTTGCAGACTTAGGTTTTGTTACAGGAAAATACCCAGTCAGTGTGTCTTATCCAAGTGGCAAACAGCATGCCAAACACAGGACAGTCCTGAGGAACTTCTTCTCTCCCCAGGCTTTAGTGGTTGGGGTTAAATAGAATCTGGATTCACAGCTCTCCCATTGAGGTTTTTTAATAATATTTCTTAAAATCATCTTTTGCCATTTTTTGCATTTGCTGACCTGATGCTCCACAATTATACAGCTTGCCATGGTTTTTAGTACTTAAGTAATCCCTAAATTATCACAGTACTTTGCCCGCCTAAAGTACAGTACTGTAATTACAGTGCTGCAGTTGCATCCATCCATGCTTTATGACAAAGTTTCACTGAACAAATAGTAAACACTGTATGACTTTATGATGTATGTGTAACTGCATTTTTCTGTTCTTCTGCAAAATACTATTCATATGTTACTGGTATTTTCTGTAGTGTACAGCAAACCAGCTTGTCATTCATTAATTTAAGCTCTTCACTATCATTCAGAGATAAAAGTCCCAATCTAATGACAGCAGTGGTGTTGCAAAAAGTTATTTTAACATGAGGTTTCATCCTCACATAGTTGACTGCATGTGTAAAAAGTAGTAGTATAAAAGTGCAACACTTGATGTTTGCTTTTGGTTCCTAATGGCCTGCTGCTGATTTACCACAATTCTTGGTCTGTGTTGTGGGTGTGATAAAGGTGTTACTCAATTTGTGTAAAATGCACTGAGAAGTAAGACACAAAGCTTTATGGCAACAGGCTTATTTCTTTAAAGGGTCATTGAGATAGAAGGGTTGGGAAACAGAAGGAGATGAGGGTTTCAAGGAAGTGTTCAAGTGCAATGGTTCCCTATTATTAACTCCTGTTTATTTTAGTCCGGTTTTGTAAATAGGAAGAACTGAGCTGCTGCTGAATGGCACTCTCTAAACACTGAATTGGCTACAGAGCGCCTTCATGCATCTGATATTTCACAGTTTTTTGTGATCAGGTTGCAGATCTGTGGGGTACTTTCCCTTTCTTCTCTTATTAGCAATGACAGCTAGAGTGGAGGTCTTCCCACCTTGTGAAGAAGTCACAGTGCACAGTGACCTAATCCGGTGGGGGCCATATCTTCCTCTGTGTTAGCTTAACTTATTAATACAGGATGGTGTGTTTTTGTTTGATTGTTTGTTTTTAAAGCACTGAAATAAAGCAAAAATATTAAGTTTTGTTAGGTGTACTTCAGACATGTTGAAACCTCCAAAAAGGAGTGACTTGCACTACAATGTACAAGACAGTCCAAGTAATGATCTCCAAACATATTGAAGAATTAAAGTTATTTCATTTGTAAGTGTCCCTGGCAATTGCTATGACTAGCCATCTGTTCATTGTATGGATAGATTGGAGAAAATTTTTAGGTGATTTTGCAGACATTAAATACAAGCTCTGGCTTCTATAATTCACCTTTATGATGCATACCTTTAGAGCCATCTTTGTAAAAATATTAGTATTTTACACATTGTGTTTCATGTTCTCTGCTCTGGGAGAATGAGAGTAGGCTTTTAGGACAACCAGACAGATGAAATTTGTGAGGTGATTCACTGTGAAGTGATTCACCAGGTTTGCATGGTAATGAAGTGGACAGCTGTCTTAATCCAGGAGTGGTTATGATACCCACTTGAAATGCTGGGGGCTTCCAAGATTGGTGCTTACCAGACCACACAATATTCTCTCTGTTGAGGAGATTTTCATAGATTCATCTCATTTTTCTGGCTGGAAGGAAGTCATCTAGTCCAATCTGGAGGTGTCAATATTGAATTCACCGAATTTACCTCATGTAAAATAATAATTAAATCAGGGGTTAGGCTTTTTGCCTACGGGTAGTGAGTACTGTTCTTTTCTGCCTCCAAGTAAATAAATATATAAATACTTTTGGCAGAAAGAACAGCTTCAACAGAAGAGGAAATACATCCAATGTTATAATACGTTATACTAGACTTGTTAAAGTCAGCATGAGTGGGAAGATAGAAGAGGATATGTGTTTCCTAAATTCTGAGTAAGTGCCTCAATTGCATGGTAGTTAAAAAAGATTTTTTGCCTATTTCTTATTTTATGCCTGGCTTTTTATTATTATTATTATTAGTAGTATTTGGAAATGTATTTTAGAAACCTTGAATCAGATTGCTTTTACTGGTCCCCAGTATTTTTTTCACCTTAAATAAACTTTTTCAACTTCCTTTTCAGATCAAACCAAGTTTTTATTTTCTGTTCAGTTCCACAGCTAACTTGACATTTCAGTTATTTACAACCTCACAGTTACTCTAGCCTTCATTTTTTTTCTCAGTAGCTGTGGCTAAAAACTCTGTTGGTGTGTCTCAAGCTATTTTTCTAATAGGCTGTGCAGAGATTTGGTGGGTACAGCTCTGCCCTTTGCTTTGAGTTTCTTTAATCTTGAAATTTACTTTTACAAAATTAGCAAAATTACAATTTGGCTATTAATTATCTTTCATGTTTAATAATAAAATGATCTCGTTGTGCCTCTGGATGTATTGCAACTCCTTTTCTCTATGTACACATCCAAACCACGTCCAACTTGCCAGGCATTTTGAAGCTTATTAGTAAGGCCAGCTCTTAGAAGCAGAAACATCCCCATGCCTTCGGGGGTTTGCCTTGTTCCCTTCCCAATGGGCCGCCTTTCACTTCTGTGGGGCCCCCTTTGCCCGTTCCGAATTAGGCTATGGCTTTGCACATTAGACAGTAATCTCAGTTAGGAATTCTGGCAAGTGCTTTCTGAAAATCCAAGTATGCAGTGTCCATAGCATTCCCTCTGTTTGTGTTGGCAGGCACAGGCTTAAGCAATTCCAGCAAGCAAGCGAGGCATGCCCTTCCCTTACTGAGACCATGCTGGCTGTCCTTGCTTCAAGATGCGGTTTACTGACCATTCTTCCATTTGGTCTTTTACAGCCGTTTCCAAGACTTTCCCCAGAACCAATGCAAAACTGCAGAAATAAGTCTATAATTTCCTGGTGTATTGTATCAGTAGTTCCTAAAAATGGCCTTACTTAGGCCACTTCCCACACTGTCAGAAGCTCTCTTCTGTTTGTATTTTGTTGGTTGTTTGTTTGTTTGTTTTTGAGATTTGGTTTAGTTTGGTTTTGGTCTTGTATTTAGTTGCAGAAGCATGTCATTTCCTATTGGACTTTCTGTAGCACTAACTTTTGTCAGGATTTGCTATCTTCTGCTGATAAATCCTACAATCTTCTGGGCCTAAGAAATGGCAAAGAGAAGACAAAGAAAAAAAAGTGATTTTTCACTCAGTGGTGTAAGAAATGATGCCTAGCAGGACTTGACAGATTTCTAGATCTTACGATGAAACCTGATGCTTCTTCAGGTTCCACATTATAGTATCAGTCAGTTTCTTGGTCTCCTGAAATCAGTGGGATTTTTGAATATTTTTTCAGTTGAAAATAAGGTTTTTAACAATAAAAGATTGTTCAGAACACAGGCAAAGATGTCTTTGACCCATTTCTCTTTTGCTCGTTATAGAAAATCGGAAACCCTAGGCTCTTCCCACAACTCATACAGAAAATGCTTTGATTTACACTGCCTTTGGAACTGAACTTAGAAGAAGAGCTAAAATATATTAAAATGAAAATGAGATTCTAAAGCCTAAAGTAATGGAAAATTCCTGAAAATATAAGAAGCCGTTTTTGTTTCAAGGTAGAGGCAACTCACACTCCCCAAAATCTAGTCTTCTGCTGCTACAGGTCCACTGTCAGCAGTTCTTCAAACTGTCTGCTAAGACCTGGCTGTTCTCCATGCAGTAGGACGAACCATTCAAAATCTCTTCAGACAACTTGATTCAACAAGACAATTTTCTTTGTTGTTGCAAGCAATTTGTAAAGTATTGTGATCACTCAGAATAAATAAACTAGGAAGTTGTTTGAAGGTGACTGTATCTGGGTCATTGCTGGCACCTCACATCAAGCTTAACTATGCTAGGAAGATAAGCATTGCCAAAGCCTGTGCTTGGTCCTTGGCTCAGGATAGCCAATACTGGCAAACCGCTAACAGGATCTGTGTCAAGGATTTGATGTGCTCCACCTAGACTTCTCCCCCAAGATTTCCAGGCATGGTTTGGTTTACTAAGTTTGGCCAGTTCCTATTTATCTCATTCAGTGCTTTCATTACTTGTAATTTCACTGTCAGTTTTTTATTGTCTATTATCCTCTTATTATCAATGGCATTAAGAATGACCACTTCTTGTCTAATGATACCTATCAGTTTTCAACAGATGTTTAGACTCAGAGCAAAAAATGTGGGTACATATTTTGGTGCCAAATATGGGAACAAAGGCTCAGAATCTTTAGTATTCTGGCCTCAAAAGGCCAATATTGCTTCACAGCTTTAATTCACACCTATATATATATATATATTGCTACAAATACAGTTTTTCTTCTATGGGAAAGGAGCTGTGGAGCTAGTGGTACCTAATGCTCTTTGAGCAAATATCTAGGTTAAGGAAACAGGACATGATAAACTGAATGGACAGATAAATTTGGCTGAACTTTGTGTTACAAGGGATCTTTTGATAGCAATAGATCGATTATTTTCCCCAAGCCTTTCCATTCCAGGGCTGGCCCACTGTAGATAAGTTACCTTCTAATAAAATTAATAATTAATGAGACAGTTGGGATTTGGTCTTTTAAGATGTATTTTTTTTTTTTTTTAAACTCAATAACATTCCCAGCATTGTGCTATCAATAATTCTATGTTGCTAGTATGTTTTGTAATAGAAAAATAATTGTTAGAGCTTGACTTAAAAAAAAAAAAATGATGAGAAAAGTAGTTCAGTTCAGAATTTGGCAAGGTAGAAAATCTTTTCCTAATTTTTGTGATGAATTGAATTAAAACTCACAGTTGCTCTGCATATTATTCACAGAAGACCTTTTTTGGCCATTTGCTGTTGCCAAGTGCTAGAGATCCACATTTCATTTTTTAGCATGGGTCTGCCAAGTTATATAAAGGAAATGTTTGCCCTCAGTGTTGTTTTTCCTAAATTATTTGGAATGCTGTGTTTTAGTCTCCTTTGGGCTTTTTCATTCTACAGAGGTTCTGTATTCTGTCCCTCTGTTCATCTTCCAATAATAGCAAATGTCTTATATTCAGAAATAATTTCTTCAGTTGATACAGATAGATCACTCAATGCCTTGAGCCCCAAAATATTCCATACAATCTATGCTTGTCTCATCTGTCAAGGAAAAAAAAAAAAAAAAACAAAAAAAAAACTGTTAGCGATCTTCTGTCACTTGTCATTTACTGCATCGTCTCTTGGTTTTCCTTCTCTGACCCCCTTCATCTGTGCCTCTCTCTGACCCCCCAACTCTATTACTGAGACATAACCTGTATGTAAGCAACAAAAAGCAGTGTCAAAATTTATAATAATGAACCTACAGGCTGTTACAAAAGAAGACTAGACTGGCGGATTTAAAAATAACCTCAGAGCTGTGTCCATCAAGACAAAGTTGATAGTATGCCATGGAGCCTTTCAGAAATAAGGTAAAATGTTCCTGCCGTGCTGCAAAATGTGAAGTGTGGTCATGAAATATGGTCTGTCTTTAGATGAAGAAGCAGACAATGACTGGCCTGACAACTCATTGTATTCAGTGGTGAAATGTTATATAAATTAATCATATAAATAGAGGGTTTAATATATCTTGTCCAAACTAGATGTTTGTCACTTCCACTTGGCTAAATTCTGAATGGCTGCATATGTGCTGGATATGTGCTGGATATGTGCTGCATATGTGGCTGCATGTATGCTGGATGGGAGAGATCACAAGAGTAAGTTGCAGAGAGCTGTCACACATGGGGATATTACCAATTTTTATTCTCTGACAGGAATGATACCACTGAATAAATAAATTTTAAAAAAAGTTTTTTGTGCAGTGACTTTAAGCCTTGCACTGGTAGATGTGTTTGTTTTTTCATAAGACCAACCATGTAGTCCTACTGTGGACTGGCAGCTGAAAAAAAGAGAATCAGAATTCCCGAGTTACACTTACCGACTGAGAAAAGAATTTGGCTATTGTGTTTAAATGGCTTATTTCATAGTTTTTTTCACTTAATGATCCCAGTTTCCAAAAGAAATCCATGTGACTCTGGGACTTCAGCACATATGGGATCTGCATCTCTGCTGCTAACTTCCTTTTCGGGGGCAAAATAAATGGAAATGTGGCATGAGGTTGACTTGTATCATGCCACAACCTTCCCAGACTTAAGGTACAGTTATATCTGTGGTAACCTAACCATCATAACAATGTAAACAATGGTGTGTGTGACTAACAGTGAAGCATTGTTGGGAGCATTTGCACCAATTATATTATTAATGGTGGAATTTCAGGCACGTGTTTGGATTACCTATTCATTTCAGTCCTTTCCTGTTGATTCTTTCTAGCAGTATTTTTTTCCAATTACAGGAATCTTTTTTTTTTTTTTTTTTTTTTTTTTTTCCTGGAGACACTAGTCCTTTAGTATAGGTAGGAAAAGAGTCTGTAAGATGGTTTACATAGCCGTATCCTCAAAGGGGCTGCTGCATAGTGTATCGTTCAAAGCTTAGCAGACTGCATACCACAGCTAGAGGATGTAGAGCATCTCAAGGGTCTCTGTGGCCATTTAACTCTTTGAAATAAAATGTTCCTTCCAGCATGAGAAGGAAAAAATACTCAGTCCCTTGCTAAAGCTCTGCAAACACATTCATCCAAATAATGCTGATCAATTATGTAAAAAATGTGACGTTCTAGGAGCAAGAGGCAGATGAAGGGAAAGAGGCCCAGTTTATTTATTCAGTGATTTTTTTATTATTATTATTTTTTTTCTTAAAGGCACCCTATGCAAGGAAAGAGCAGCTGTTAAGAGAAATATTCTGCTTATGTGAACAGAGGAGACTGGATCTTTATTGTTTTGAGAAGTGAAAGGTGCAATGTTGAAAAACATTTTCAGGAGTTCACACTTTTTCCTTCTTTGGGGAGAAGAACAATGTTTTTTAGCTAGAAAGGCTGGTCACATTAGTTATGGAGCAAGGTATCAATTTACTAATGCTATTAAAAACATGTGATATTTACCCTAAACATGAATGAAATTCCAGGTGGCAGTGGAAGCTCAGCAGTTTATAGAAAGACTATTCTACTCACAGTGTATTATAATCAGGACAGACTCAACTTGAATAAAGACAGGACAAAGGCAGCTTTCTCTATGGTAGACATGAAATCCATCTTGCTGTGTGTAGCTGTCAACATTAAAACAGTTCCATTAGCAGAAGTTGTGTGTGTATGAAGACCCATCTGCTAGAGGACTCTTTGTATGTTTTGGTGAGTCATTTTTCCCCTCCAGGTAGGAATGGCTTAGAATCCTTCAAAATACAATGTAAGCTCACCAAATATCTGTCCTTTTTCAAAAATAAAAGATGTTCTTTGTGCTCTGGACTTGTCCAGAAACTAAATAAGACAAAAGGAGCTTTCAGAATTAAGCCCGATGTCAGGGAATAAGCTTTTAGTGTTTAATGGATGCTATCTTCAACACACTTATCTAGAGGCAGCTCCATCCAAAGTATATGATTAATATATGTGGATAAAGTGGAGATGCATATAAGATTGTGAACACAGATATAGCTGAGCCTGTGGACAGTGATTCTTCTTATTTCTGCACTTGGAAAGTTAGTATAAAAAAGCCCTTTGCCTTCCTGCAATTCCCATAGACCAAAATCTAGCAAATTTTGAATGTCTCTTCCAGTGTACTTTTCTGAATTTTGGATTGTTATTCTTCCCTCGACTTAATTAAAAATGGAGTCTGTAAACTTATTTTTAAACAAGGCTTAAGCATTTAATGATTTTGGGGTTAGAGCAATGCATTCCAGTGTTGTTTCCATCTGCTGTTTTTTGCTTTTTTTTTTTTTCTTCTTTCCTTTAATGAAAAGTGTTATAGAAGTAGTCTGTAATAAATGGAAATAAATTGGAATCCTATGATGCAATGCATTGTCTAAGTGGATCGAAGGGATTTGAACCTCAAGATTGTCCTCCCTACTAAGTGATAGGAGATATGTTTACAGTTACAGTTATACACAATTTATGTTAGCTCCGTCCTGTGTCATAGTAACCAGCATGTCGCTAATTAGCAGTTTGTTTTTATTGGAATTTTATTTATTGCATTTTCTATACTCCTAATGCTCCAAAATGTAAAGCAGCACTGAAAGTCTTGATTTTCAAGGAATCTCTATGAGGTGTTAGAATTATGCTAATGCAAATCAAATATATTTGATCTGATTACCATTAGTTTTAAAATGATCTATTATCTAAATATGAGATTTTCATTGCCCTAAAATGTCTCTTCAACATGGGTGAGAACTTGTTATTAGGTAAACCAGGGTAGTAGTTGCTATATAACCTAGCCTTTAAGTCTTCTGGATATCAAAATTGGAAAAAAATAAATAAAATAAAAAATCAGTGTAAAACTGCACAGACAACTTGGCTGGAAGGCAAAATTGTGAAATCTGAATCTGTAAATCAGCTACACTGTAGTCAACTGAATGATAAACATAGATATAAAAGAGACAGTTTTTTAAGTAAGATGGCAGTTGAATAATTCCTTATATATTAGTCCCAGAACAAAAAGAAAGAAAGAAACAAATAAAAACACTCTGGTCATGGAATTCATCTAGCAATCTTCTGTCAGGAGATAAACTTGGTACTGCTGAATACAAGATTAATTTTCTAAGTGTTTACCCTCACTGGCAGTAGATAAAGTGCTGTTCTGTGATTGCCAGGTAAATTATTTCCTAAACTCTCCCCAGTTTTTAGTGTCTTTCTCTCCCTTATTTATATAGACAGCTTCTATAAATTGATAGATGTGCATCATGTCTCTATGTAGAAAAAATGACCATAGAAATTGAAATGTATACTCAAATCCCATTCAGAGAAGAATTATATAACAGACATGAAGTAGAAACTGAAGGATCTGAGTTCTCCATGGATCAAGAACAAAAGCATGGCTAGGACAAGGTTAAAAGTAATTTCAATTTAATATATTTTCAGATGTATGAAGTAGTATGATTTAAAAAGAGTAGGGGTTTCACAAGATTTTCTACAGGCATTCTGACACCTCAATTACTGTCTTGATTTGCGTTGCATGGAATGGACAAGTAGAGAGCAAAGAGAGCTTTAAGGAAAGGCCTTTGTGTTTGCCTGATGAGCAAAAGATTATGAATTGACCAATTTTTAAATGTTACCTAAATGTGTCTGTACTCTCACCTAAGCCCTTTAAAATGATGAATACTTTCTTACTCAGTGTTCATGTCATCACAGCTACCCACCTTTTCCTGGACTTAAAATTCCATTTCTAGTGGTTCCTGAACATTCATGATCTGAAATGTTCCTCTACTTCACAGAAAAGACAACGTGAGCATTTCTGAAATCAGGCACCTCACCCTCATGTTTCACAGGTTGCAGTAGCAGAGATTAGAGTCTTCAAAGTCCAAGGAATAGAAGAACCAGACAAAAATAGTACAAATGTTTGCAGATCTAATCTTTTAATTTAAGATGTTTTTTATCAAAACTGCCTCAATATACATGAAAATAATCTACCCATAGGGAACCCATTAGGAGAATCAGTCACTGAATTACCAGGAAAACTCAGTCACTCAGATGGTAAAATTAATTTGGAGCCTTTTCTGACAAGTGGGTTCTTTTCCCTGTGTGGTGATGTTTTTCTGAACTGAAATTTCTCCTAGGATTCTGTTATTCAGTTTTCTACCATGTAAGTTTGTTCTCAAAGTACCTATTCATGCAATCTAAGCAGGACTGGCTCTTTAGACTGTTGACCCATCTGACTACCATGACAAGTAGCATTGTTGTTCTTTAGATGTATGAAAATACAGAGAAAGTGTCATTCCTATGGAAAATATGAGACATGATTTACTACTTTTTTTTTTTTTTTTTTTTTTTTTTTTTTAAATAGAGTTTAGTGCTTTTTATAAGCAGGCATTTATAGCAGGCTTCTGAATGGTTCTTAGCAACTTAATGACTTATAGCCACGGTAAAATTTCAGCTCTAAGGACAGTTTTCCATCTAAAAATTGACCAAAAACTGAGACATGCTATTATAAAAGAAAACCATGGTATCTCAACCAATTAAGACAACATAGAGAGCTACCATCTGGATGCATCTTCTGTGTCTGCATGGAGCACGTCATTGTCTAGGACTTTGTCTCAAAAGGAGACAAATCATTTGAACTGTTACATGGGTATAATCTCCTGCAGGAACACTTTTATTAGAGAAGAACTGCTTGCTTACTTTAGCTTAGAACTCTTTCCATGTGATGCAAAAAAAAAAAAATTAAAAAAGCTTTGTGGTATTGGAATCAGAACCTCCTTGTGTAAGATTGTAACTCCAATACTTCAGATTTACAACAAAATTGTACCAAAACAATTCACTTGTGAGGACAAGACTAAGTTCTGCAACCTCATATGCATCATCAGCAAAATGGAGTGATTGAAAAAGCTTGCTGTGCTCCACCAAATGAGTGGTTGGGAACGATGGATTTGGAAGAGAATAATCCATGGCTAAGAAAGAAAATCACTACCTTGTGGGCAGGAGGAAAAAAGGTGTAAAATATGAATGCTTTCAAAAGAAGGCCAATAATTATATTTAAATGTACATGTAGAGAAATAAGAGAGAAATGAGAAGGTGCATTTAACAATGCATACTTTTGTAATACAAATAAAGAGAAATAATAATGCAAATTAATAAATAATGTAAAATAAATAGCAAGCAAAAATTTCAATACTGAGGATCTTGAATGCAAAATCAAATATATATCTATTTTAAAACTCTGTCTCCCTACAGGTCTTCTGTCTCAAGATTAAGTCCTTTTCTTTCTGACAATATTCATTTTAACTATCTGCTTGCTTTTGCAATGCACAGTAAGTGTGAGGTGTATAGATTGCACTTGTATAGGTTTACAAGCAAGTTCAAAAAACAAATTCCAGAAATATTGCTATTAAGAATACTTTGCACTACACTGATACCTGACATTTTCCTACAGTTGTGGGTGGGATGCCTTCTAGTATAGAGCCAGAATAAGCTGTATTCTGTCTCCGTGCCAGTGTCAGCATGGAGTCATGACTGATACTTTCCTGAGCCCCTCTAAGCTATGGCCAGAAGGACGGCTCCTTTGGAAACTTGCCAACTGGTACAAATAAGAGCAGCCTCCAGGATGTTGAAATTTGTACTGAAAAATTGGCCATGCACAAGTTTGGCATCAGACACTTGAAGCAGCAAGGTGGTATGATGTCTCCCCTTGGGTTCTTTTGAGTTGTCTGGTGGGAGAACCCACCTTCTGAATTCAGCAAACTTTGATATTACAGACTCATAAGCAAAAATATCTGTTTATGGATAAAATCATTTAGCTGGTTTTGAATATTTAGACACAAGGTCCAGAAGGTTTTGTGTGATGTTTCTTTTAGCTTGCTTTAGCAGCCACTTCTTATTTTTCCACGTGATATAAATAATGATCCCATATTCAAGTTGTGTCAGGCAGCAACAGCTTGCACATGGCTGCATTCCACTATTTATGAATGAAAGTATGTCTATTTTTTCCTTTTGCATTTTTGGGTAGGGCCTTAGAAGCTTACAGCTTTTGCATCTAGCAAATACTAAGTCACTGAATATGCCTGTGTGGCACAAAACGGGAGTGATTTACTGGAGTCCTATGGCAGAAATGGAGCTCTGATGTGCCCAAGAGTTTCAATCTGACCAGCAGACTGGAGAGCACAGTGAAGTTATTAGCTCTTCCATGTCCCTGCAGTGAAGAGCTGTGTATTCTTACAATATTATCTAACTATGAGATGAGATGAGATTTTGTTTGTGTCAATTTTAAATTTATTAAGTTATTTTTATTTATTATTTTGTTATTTTATTATTTTTATTTATTAAGCTATTTTTGTTGTAACTGAGCAGCTAAGCCAACTTCCTTCTCAACTTCTTATGGCACTCAGCTGAATGTGACTGTATTCACTTCTGAGTAGCTGTACAGTTTCTAGAAGTTTACAGACGGGCAGTGCTTTTGTACAGGCATAATAAGTCTTTTTACTTGGGAAAGGAAGCTGGATTTTATGTCTCCATTTGTAACATTTTTCCTTTACAGGTGGTGTCTCCTTGTCATGCTTTCCTCTTCAGAGGATGCCTTTGATCAACCAAGGATTTCAGCAAAATGCAGCTGACCAGCACCACCACAGGTTTCTATTTAAGCATCTAAATAACAGTGACTCTGTCACACCAAAACTAACTGCTAGTTCATTTTCTACTCGAGTTTCAAAATATTCAGTCATACAAAGAAACCAAAACGCCTTGTTTTCTTAAATATACAGCCATATAATATTTTCTCTTTAAGATGGCCTGAGATCTCAGAGGTTTAGCTGTATGCAAATTCTCTTGTCCAACTAAAACAAATAACACTGGGCATTTGCAAAATCTAGTGTCCCATTGCGTTGCCTGATTTGCCACAACCAGCATCAAGTTTATTTTAAATCAATTCTATATGAGGATTAGTCTACACACTTACACAAAAATGTATTGCAAGGAGTTTTACTTTATTTCTCATCTGTTTTTTTCATGTCTATATCAAACCCATAAATTCCGGAGTATTTTTTAGTAGCCAAACTTTTGGATTTGTGTTGTGTACTGAAGCAGCTGACTTGGAAATTTCCCTGTGATGCCTATTTTGACATGTAGAGAATGTAATTGAAAACTTATAAGCTTACTCTTACAAAAACAAATATCTTCAAAGCCCAAATATAAGGAAGCACAGTAAATAAATACTGTTGAACATCAAATTTCATTTTATTTATTCTCCTGGTAGAGTGTACAAATATTTATATTGAATTTCCACTTATGTAGAACAGTATTTTATTGTGTATATAGTTTAGTGTACGCTAACTTTAGCCTTCATTTACATGTCTCTATATATTTTTCTTATACCATATTTTTAGTTTTACTTCTGAGCTTTCCTAAGTCATTGCAAATCGTAGCAACTGTTATTTCTGGAAGCAATTCTAGAAGGATGAACCCTCTTGAAATTATTTCAGTTAATGAAATATTTTCATATTTAATTTATACACATACATATACTCTTACATAACATTTTGAATAGAAAAATAGCAGTAAAATAGAGAGACAAAAATACCATGGTAGTGAAGAGTGAAAAGATGAAAAAAAATGGGAAGCAGATAGAAAAGTGCACAAGAGAAAGGACGATGAAAACAAAAAGGAAAAAACAGAAAGAGGGAAAGGAAAGAAGATGGGAAGAGGAAAGGGAGGAAGGAGAGAGGGAAGGGAGGGAGGGAAGAGAGAGGGAAGCAAAAAAAAAAAAAGGAAGAAAGTAAGAAAGGAATAGAAGGAGAAAGAAAAAGAGGAAGGAAGGAAGGAAGGAAGGAAGGAAGGAAGGAAGGAAGGAAGGAAGGAAGGAAGGAAGGAAGGAAGGAGGGAAGGAAGGAAGGAAGGAAGGAAGGAAGAAGTAAAGGAAGGAAGGAAGGAAGGAAAATGGAAAGAGAGAAAGAAAGAGAAAAAGAAAGAAAGGAAGAAAGGAAGGAAGGAAAATGGAAAGAGAGAAAGAGAGAAAAAGAAAGAAAGGAAGAAAGGAAGGAAGGAAGGAAGAAAAGGAAGGAAGGAAGGAAGGAAGGAAGGAAGGAAGAAAAAGAAAAAAGAAAGGGAGGAAGAAAGAGAGGAAGAAAGGGAGGAAGGAAGAAAGTAAAGAAAGAAAGAGAGAGAAAGCATGCAAGAAAGCAAGAAAGCAAAGTAAGCAAGAAAGAACGAAAAAAAAAAAAGAAAAGAAAAAGAAAAAGAAGGAAAAGAGAATAATATTGAAAAAGAACAAATTATTTGTAAAATAATATATTGGTTAAAGGAAGGCAAGGGAGGATGAGAAGATAAAGAAGGGGTGGCCAGGCAGGAAAATGGAATAAAAGAAGAGACAGAAATTGAATTTGTACTGCTGATAGCTTTCAGACGAGGTACAATTATGAGTATGAATTTAACATTTAATTTCAGTCAAAATACTAATCTGAAGAATGCTTTAGAGAGAAAACCAAGATGTGGATGAGACTAATTACTGTAAAATCATAATCATCTTCCCCTGCATGAATCCTCAGTATTTGCGGCCTCTAGGGAAACTGGGAGTGGGAGGGCAATACCCCCACCTGAGTCACCTCTGCAATTCTTTGGATTTTGTTGAACAGTGCTGGCTTTTTCTGAACAATTTCAATTTTATTTCTGACTATTTAGAACCTAAAGGGAAACCACTCGTGCAGCATAGTGGAGGCCTATACAAGCTGCTTCACTTCTGATTCACAATAATAACTATATTAAATGGTGGCAATACACTTTGTCTCTTTTCATTATTGTTTTACATCACTCTACTGTAGGTGAAAGATGTGATGGCAGCCTCATTTAGATCTTGATCAAGAAGCCTACTAATGTGCATGAATTTGAACATGTATTTAAGTGCTTTGCTGGATGAGAATATCAGTTTACATCTTTTCAAACAGGAAATTTAATAAACAAGAGGAGAGGGACTATTTTGTATGGAAACACATGGAAGTAATTTCTGGCTTATATTAATGGATCTGGTTTTAATGTAAGGAAATATGTAATGGTATAATTGTTGGAAACCCAGATAGTGAAGATAGGTCAGTGAGCCAGGCCTGTACCAAAGATGTTCTAACGCTTGTTATTGAAACATTTTTCTTTTAGAAAAGGTGTGATGCTAGATTTTTTTATGGCAAAAAATCCCATGTTTTTAATCATAAAAATAATAGAAAGCTGTAATGCTTCTTTACATATATTTTTATAAAAGTTTAGTGATAAAAAGAACAATACCATAGCAACAACTGCTGAAAAGAGATCTTTTTCCACTCTGTAGATTTTTAGAGTACATTAGGGTGATACCACTGCCTTAGTCTGTATTAAATTGTAGATTTTTTTAAGGTACTTTACAAGCTAGCAGTTACCTGGGTTATCTGGGATCGGAGCATACATTGAGAGATGCTTGCATCAAGCAAGAATTGGCGTGTACTAATGTTCTAAACCCTGCAGTAGTAATTAAACATGAGTGCGACATGCCCAGCTATGGAACATTCCTCAGGTTTGTTTAAATGCTCTGGCACTGCAGCACATGGCCACAAGTGGTACAGGGTTCTGCCACAGTGGATCTGTCCTCTGAGGCTGGTACAGGTTCCTCTGGAGCTGAGGAAAGTGCATGAAATCTATTTCAAGGGTGACAGATTTGTACATACCAGCTTAATACATTGCTGTAATAATGCCTTGGAAACTCTGCTGTATGCAGTCATTCCCACATGGAAGACCTGTTTGTTTATACATATTGCCAGATACTGCTACTTTACTGCTACTTTTTTTTTCTTTATTTTTTCTTTTTAAAAAATTTGTAGTGTACATGATATCAGTAACCTAATTAATGCTAAGTGATAAGTCCAGTTCTCCTGTTTATCACTGCATTCCTGTTGTCCCACAGATATTGCTTGAAAAGTATTTTTTTTTTTCAAATGCTGAAATCTTTAAAATGAATTGCACTTGTTTTCCTTTGGCCTGGTCAACAAAACAAGTGCTTGTTGGTATCTTTGCTGAGCTGGCAAGCCGGCAGTCTTATGTAGTACCAAGAAAAAAAAAAAACAACACACCACCACTTGTAATAACAGATTTAGTATGACCACTCTTATTTTAAAGTGAAAAGGAGGAACCGTACTGCTTAAAAGAACCATCCATGTAATTATCATTCCAGCTGTAAATAAATATGTCCCACCAGTGGTTAGGCAAGGATGTCTCTCTGTACATATGTCTTCAAATCAAAATAGATGGTAATGATGCTGAGCATTCTTCCTGGTGGCTGTCACCTCTGCAGAGTACCAGCTAGGCAGCAGGCAGCAGCTGTCCTTAAACTGCAACAATGATCTGTGCACTTGACATCATGGAGCTGTGTAGCTATTCTCTTAATGGCTCCCAGCATTGTTGCTGTGATTACAGGTCAGGAAGGCAAGACAGTACATTAAACAGACAGAATTGAAGTGATAAGTGCTTTGAATTTATTTCTTTATTTTGAAAGCATGTTGAAAATCTGTTATGAGATTTTATGATAGGAAACTGTCTTGCATTCCTCAGTCAAGTGGTGTCCAGGTCACTGCTTGTCATTTATCAGGATTGTGAGATGTCAGGAAAGATTTCTATCAATATAGTGCTTCCAGTAAACGTCACACTGTGATTCCCAAGGGAATGTACACAAGATTTCTTGAAAGCAAGTACTTGTTTCATTTAAAAGGCAGACTGAATCAAAATATATGAATCCAAAAATTAATTTATTATTATTATTATTAATAATTATTATTATTCTGAAAGCATTTCAAGCCCCCCATTCAGATTCATATATAATGAATGAACCAGATCTCTAGAACATACCATTCTAAAATCCTTGATTCAAAAATCTCTTATGCTGTCATGCTATAAATCCAAATCTGAATTTGGAGGCTCTAGCTCAGCTCTGATTCTAGAGGTAACTGAGTACTACCATAGTTCTCTAACTTATTTATGTTTCAGATCAGTATTTGATAATGCTTACACATTTCATATGTTTCCTTTGCATTAATATTTCTGCTGTTTAAAACATCACCAGTAATATTAGCAACTAAAGTAAACTTAAACACACTAATTTGGTGTTTTGGATTTTTAATACACTTATTATCGGTGTTGTATTCAAAGATCCTGTGTTCCTTGGACATACCCAGTCATTTTCAAGGAACATAGCTTGTATTTAACAACATTAGGTTATGGTTCACCAGGATTGTCTCAAAATCAAACTACATTTTCAGGATTATTAGAATAAATAATTTTGTGAATGATTTATAACTACGAATACAGCCATAAAAAATATTATGACAATTCATGGTCAGGATAAAACTGTCTATTTGCCATGCATTTTTCTGCCTAGCAGCATTTGTGCAATGATGATTTTTCCAGATGACAGAATTTACACTTGCAATGAAGATGTTAGAATGAGAAAGCTATCATCAGAGAAGGACCAGGAAAGAATGTTTCCCCTCTCCTCTGCTCTTCAGAGCAGATCTGGAGAGGGACAGTCCTCAATCTTCCTTACCCAGGAAGCACCAGGTATAGTTGGAGAAAGGCTGCTACTTGATTCTTTGCTACAGCATCCTCTAATTTACAGGAGATCTGACTTCCATTCTAGGTCAAAGTATTCTTTATATTCAAGAACTGATGGTGGCACTGTGGAGAAGCTGGTAGAACAAACCAACATATTTACTTACCCTGCCTTAAGCTAAATCTTATTGAAGTCTAACACTGTGTTCTAAAAAGAACTGCCTGGGAAACAGTTCTTTTATGTAATGAAGGAACTGAGTTTTTCCAAATGTGTCTGGGATCTCTCTTGTACTTTTTTTTTTTTTTTCCTTTTATTTACACATGTTTATGTCTATTTTTGAGAAGAAAATTCAGTGAAGGAGTGTAATTGCTCCAAGGACACACATAGCATACCTGCAAGAGTCAACAACTTAATAGACAATACTAGGAAGTGGGAAATACGAGTCTTTGTCTGATTTGATGCAAGGACAAAACACTTTAGTGTCGGATGAGTTTTGTAGCCACAGAGCAACAGGGTATTGTAGCATGAGGACTCTGTCTGATTTACATCCTGCATCGAAGAAACATTTCCTGGTGGGAGTTTCACTGACAGAAATGAATTTCCACAGAAAGTTTCCATTTGGTCAAGAATAGGCCCACACGTGGTTTGCAAATTCTTCTCACTGATTGTGGCAAAGTAATTATTAAAAAGAAAGGTGTTGTATGGACACAAATCACATTCACCACCTAGAATGTATGCTGTTTTTCTTAGCATGGATAAAGAGGTGTAGTGAATTGTAGACAGGTTGCAAATGCTCAGAAAATTTCTTCTCAGGAAGCTGCCTTAGCGAGAGTCTGTCCCATGCCATACATGCTTTTCTGAACCAGCTATCATATCCATCACCAAAATCTAATTCTATTGGAAAACAGTAATTCTTTCCAGGACACAAGCATTTCTGTTCAAGAGACAATCAGGGTGTTTAGTATTTCAATACATGCTCACACACTGGTGCAATAAAGGCAAATCTACCTAATAAGCACTGTTGCCAGAAATCTGAAGTAGCTACGTTATTACTTTGGGTTAAGCCAAGTACCTGGTGTTTACCTAAATGCAAGAACTTTGTTCTGTGCTTCCCTTGGACTGGTATTGCAGCTCCAGAGGAAGAATTCCAAGAACAATATATTCCTGAGGGGGGCCTTTCCAAGGGAACATGCTGTGCACTTTTATAAAACACACTGAAATAATTACACTAATTTATCAGCAAAGGACACTGTAACCTAAGCTGACTACTGCCATGTGGGCCAAGAGTGTCTGAAGTTTAATATTCTGTATTTTGAGATATCTTGTATCTAGGGTTTGCTTTGATGAGCAGGCACCCTGCTAATATATCATTTAAATAATAGGTCCTTGAGCAAAGGGGCTTTAACTTCAATGGTCTTGCTGCTTTACTTGAGTCAGCTCTATAAATACTTCCCTAGATTAAATCTGGAAATATGTCAGATCTATCAGTTGGATGTAAGTGATCAAAAATAGATTGATGTACTCTGCATATGAAACTCAATGAAACTTTCTTCATGAGAAAAAATTACCAAGACTTCTGCTAAGTTTAGGATTTAAAATGTGACTTCTCTTAGAGATCATATGCCAACTGAAAGACATATGTGTGGTGCTCCCACCAATATTTAAAAACAAACAACAATCAACCAAACAAACAAAAAAACAACTCAAAGTGCCAAGTCCATGAAAATAGATATCAGTGAAATTTTTGGAGTTTGTAGGAGCCATTTTAGCTCCTATAAGTCATTATTTTTTTGCAATCCTCATTATATATGAGATTATTTCAAGTTTTAAGTAGCATTTGCAAAGGATTGTCTGGGAATATTCTCCATCTACAAATTAACACATTTGGGTTGGAGTTTTGATGCTTTCCTAAATAAGGGACACAGGACACTCAAAGAACAGGGACTGTTATTGCTGGACTACCAGCACAATATTGTGGTGAAGCCTAGAAGCCCCCAGTCATAAATCTGGTACTACACAAATACAGAAGGAAAGTTAACACATGTAAAGACTGAATCAGAGGAAAGAACAACTTAAGTAAGTCAACAAATATTAGAAAACATGTTTTCCTCTGGGCAGGTTGTCAAGAAATGGGAGATTCAGGGCTTTCCTCAAATGCATCTTGAAACTACCTGATGTAACACACCAGACATCAGACAAAGCAAACTATCTGCTTGCTAAAATACGTCTACTTTTAAAATCTCCTTATCCACAGACTGTTGACAAGGCCGCAAAGTAAAAGAAGAACATTAACATCTCTTTGATTGGAAATTTGTATTTATACCTGCTCTGTCATAGGAGGAAAAGCAAGGAAAAATGAAAGTAAGCAGAATTTGAAAGCAAAGACATGAAAAAATAAAATAAAATATAAAAAAGAGCAAAGTAACATAGCTTTTAAATATGGAATTAGAAGTTAAACCGATAATTTGTGCTCTGTCAAATAAAAAAGCAATAGGAAGTGACAAGTCTTCAGAGGAGCAATTCCTACTTTTACCTCTTCTTTCCCTGTATTAATTTTCAGTTTCTTTCAGTGGAAAGAGTTGGCTTCTTTTTCCACCTTGTTTATTTTTTCATTTTTCTTTTGGTGAAAACATGTTTCCTTCCAGAAATCCACTCTGCCTTCATCTTGGCAGAAACTTCCCACTGTCCTTAATCTCCCTTCACATTTATAAAAAAGGAGAGGTAAAGAATGATTTACTTAGTTTGAGGTAACACCTATGCTGTAACTAGTGTGCCCATTGCTTCTCATTGGTTATCCAAATGTCTGCTGAAGACCGCTCCCTTCAACCCTACAAAGATCTTAATAGAATTATTGGACTGAATGTCAGCCTCTGAAGGAAATAGTTATATAGTGTGATTCACAGTGATGGCTTTTTCTGCTGCTGCTTTGGTAATAAACATATTATTTCAGTGACTATTAGAAACAAATCCTGCGGACCTCACTCAGCAAAACTCCTGTAGACTTCAATAAGCTTTCCCTGGGCAAGATTTGAAAAATGGCTTCAGTATTTGGTTGAAAATAAACTACCTGAAATGTGTGTCTTTTTCAAAACATTAATAAAATGTGTTGATTTTATGTACTTTTACAATTACATCCTTTAATAACTTTGCCATGCTCACCCCCTGGCTCCTACCACCTCCCCCCCATCATTGCTGGAACTAAATGTGCTTCAGGCATTTATTTTTTTCCAACAATGCCAGGACCAAAATTCCTTTTTCAAGTGTTTGTGAACTGGAAAAAATGTATTTTCTGGTTTCTGGCACATGCATAAGCATACATTGGCTACTTTTCCTCTGCATACTTTAATGATCATAATAGCTTTCCGTTACTTGTTGATTCCTGTTAATACTGTGGCATCAAAGGATCACAGTCAAAGAAAGGTTGTTAAAACTCAGATTCACTTGTAGCAAACAGAAAGTTAGATGTGTAGACTTTTAGAGCTCAGTACAATGGAAGGCTCCTTTGTGGAAGGTGCGTCAAGACGTGTTACTGCAGTAAGCTCAGTCAGTGGTGGTGTGTGACATTTTTACTACAACAAATATGTACAAAGAGGGGAAGATAAAATTTGTCGCTCTGATTCTGTTTCAATTCTGGATGCACCTGTTCCTTGTGAATGGCAGACGGATGTGTGACAGCTGCTTACTTACTCATTTAGACCTGGAGATGGCTTCTGGCTACAGCTGGACAAATTGAAAGTGCTGCAGAAAAGCAAAGAAAGAAGCAGGCTAAATTTAAGGATAAGATTGTTTTTCTGAGTCTGATACTAAAGTCCTTGCTTAGTATTAAACAAAAGGGACTTTTAGTGGGGGACTTGTTAGTGTTAGGTCAGAGGTTGGACTAGATGATCTTGGGGGTTTCTTCCAACCGAGATGATTCTGTGATTCTGTGACTTTTTTGTGACTGCTTACTGTTGCAGGAGGACATGCAACATACACAGTGTGTTAGTGTGAAGGAAGATCAAACAGCACAAGAGCTGGTATTAAAGTTGGAAGATTCTTGGTGCCTCGATCATGTCTTTTTCATCAGTGCAGATGCATGATAAAGAGCTGTTTATCCACAAATTATATTTTTGTCCCTGTCATGAAAAACAGCAAATGCTAAAAATAAGTAACAAAGGCTTTTTTGGCTAGCTTGCAGAATACCTTCAGAAGTTCATCTTTCCACTGGCTAAACATAATACCTCAGCAACCAAAGAGACTTTTAGCACACACCAATCATTTGATCATACAAGAACTGTCAGGCAGCACAGGCTGTGATAAATGCAGCAAGCCTTCTTAAAACTTTTTTTTTTTTTTTTTTTTTTTTTTTTTTTCCAGTACTGCTCCACATATTACTGCTTCTGCTAAACTTACTGCTCTGAAAGTTTTTCTGAGCTAGTGGCCTGTCTCCCAGCTCAGAGGAAGTTGATCCATCACCCTTCAACCTTTCTCATTCACTCCTCCTTTTAAAATAAGTGGTCTTTTTCTGAACATTTTCTTGTAACTAAGATACAATACTGCACTGAAATAAATGCATTGCATTAAACTGCCTTCCTGAGTTTTATTTTCTGTAAAGGAACTGACAAACGAAAATGCTATACTTAAGTTTTGTTCTCCATAGCAATTCTCATATAGTTTGAACAAGGAGCTGAGCTGAGAGGACATAATTATTGAGATAAAAAAAAAAAAAAATCCTACTGCTGGAAAATCCTATGTAGACTGACAGTGGTTATCATGAATACCAAGGTAAACTCCTTCACTTTGAATGTAGCACAGGTGCTGATGTTCACCTGTGGGAAGAAATTATATATTGTCAGTGATTTCTCAGCTGGATATGCAAATGCACCCTAGACAAGTTCCCATGTTAAGGTAACTGAATTGGGACCCTCAGGGGAGATCAAGGTATTTCAAACTTTTAGGCAAATCAATAAGACTGGAATAGGATCAACAGGTACAATTGTAAGTCTACTGCTCTCACTGCTAGATGTCTTGTGTAATACATCTAAAGTAATTATACCTTATTAAAACTTTTATAAGGAAGTACAATGGTAAAATTTAGCAAATCTCAGCTAAATGTCAATGGATAATTATGCCTCTTTGTCATTTTATGTGCTTATTTAAATCACTGTAGGTGCTCTTTTGGAACATGATAGGTATCATTGATGTTTTGGTCAAGAAGTAGTTTTTCAATCACTTTGTTGTAAGTCTTCAGGAAAGGATTTGGGTTCACCTCTGATGCATACTGTGAGGGGATCCGGTAAGCAACACCTGTTTTAGAGGGCTGAATTGTGGTTTTGTTCTATATCCTCAGTATTTACAGTTACATTGCTTAGCTGAGTTTTCAGTGTTAGACACATTGAGTTGTTCTTAATTGCTTTTACTGTTTTTTTCTTGCAAGCTCATCCTTGATTTTTGTCCTGAATGTGGCGCTTTCATTAAAAGGAATAGTACCTTTGGTGAAAGTGACTGCAGTTCTTTGCCAGACTAATTGGAGAGAGTTTACTCTGCAGGCTTTTGCACAAGGTATGACTTATGAATAAACAGGTAATCTTAGCATTTGTAACTCCAAGTTGCTTTATCATCCCAAGTCATGCATTAATTACAGATGGAACTTCAGCATCTTTGATTTGCTGCCATGCATCCTTGCCTAATACTGCTATTGTATCCATGTTTTTTCTCTTATTTTCTTTTTTTTTATTTTCTTCTTTTTTTTCCTTTCCTTTCCTTTCCTTTCCTTTCCTTTCCTTTCCTTTCCT
>CM021735.1:25738880-25847864 GCA_011075105.1 Heteronetta atricapilla
CCCGTCCCCTTCCCCTTCCCCCCCCCCCCCTTTTTTTTTTTCTTTTCAATATTTTGCCCTGGGAATATGGTGCTTCACTTAAATAGAAACAAAAATAAGAAAAGTGTTCAATTTAGTTTTTGTAGTTCAGTTGGATAGATCACAAAAAGTAAATAAACAATCATGTTGTTTTAGAAACTTTTAAATAGAGCAGCACCTTTAAAAGAAAATCATGTATTTTTAGTAACTATAATACTAGTCAGTGATATCACCATGAGTCAACCCACACAATACTATTTTCTTGGAGATTGCATAGCAAGTATCTTTTTTACTACGTGTCAAATGTTTCTCTTTGAAATTGTTTTTGTTGACTTGCTTGTTACATATATCAAGCAACTAACACAATAAGGAGAAAATTCCTTCTTATTCCATGCCAGCTCTTTAAATGGGTATGATGTTGTGGAGGTATTTCTGATGTTTTTAAGCAACTAACAAAACACAGAGAAATCAACACTGTGACTAATTACAAAATAAACATGTCTCCATGTTTTGGAGCTTTAATGCTCATCCTGGCTGCTTCCAAGGTTGCCTTTTGTTTACACAAATCCCCAGTGTGACTTAAATTCAAGAGCTCAGGTGCACAATACAATTCAAGTATGTCTTGGCTATACTGAGAATTCAAATAAAATTCTAACAAATTTTCTGATGTGTAAGTCTGCAATTTTACTTTTCTAAAAATGGAATAGTGTTACAATTAGAAATTCTTTTAAGTCTGCAAGTACTTAATGAACTATTTCAAGTAGATGGTGCTCAAGGATATGTAGCATTGGTCTTGAATAATAAAAGTTCTTCCCATTGTGCGCTGTAAACGGTTTGCATTTTGCAGTATTTCAGGTAAAGTTTTTAACAAAGCATACTGTTGGCTTTGCAATAATAGCTATACTGACTCAGGAAATGACAATTTGTGTCCTTTGAAGCAAATATTCAACTTACATGAAAGTTAATTGAAAATGAAATATTTAACATTTAGAAATTGGTTTCAAAATGCTAATTTGCAATGCATTTATATATGTAAAAGTACCATAAAAAGTGCCATAAAAATTCTGTGCATGACCCTGTAACTTGAAGAGCTTATATTTTAAAGGAATTATTCTCAGGTGATTAAAATAAGCTTCTGTCAAAGTGATGGCTTAGGGAGATAAGCTGTTAGGATTTATTGCTTGGCTGCAAAACAAAAAGCTTTGCCCTAAGTTATGCAGAAAAAAAATATCTCTCAAATTTAAATGGTATTTTCACTGATATTACTCAACACTAAATTGTGGCTACTGAAATATTCAGGGGTTCTCTGCCCTGATCAGGCCTCACCTGGAGTACTGTGTCCACTTCTGAGCTCCCCGATACAAAAAAGACAGGGATCTCCTGGAAAGAGTCCAGCGGAGGGCCACGAAGATGATACGTTATCAATGTTTATAAATACTTGAAGTGTGAAAGACAGAGGGATTTGGCCAACCTCTTTTCAGTGGTTTGTGGTTTTCAGCGGTTTGTGGGGACACGCGACAACATGCAAAAGAACTCCTTCACGGTGAGGGTGATGGAGCACTGAAACAAGCTGCCCAGGGAGGTTGTGGAGTCTCCCCTGGAGATATTCAAGGCCTGTCTGGATGCGTACCTGGGCAGCCTGCTCTAGGGAACCTGCTCTGGCAGGGGGGTTGGGCCCAATGATCTCTTGAGGTCCCTTCCACCCCCTACAATTCTGTGATTCTAGAGAGGTGGAGCAGAATTATCACTTTACATTAGACAAGATATATTTTTTTAATATATATTTATTTGGTATAACTAGGTTTAAATAAAAAGGTATTTCAGAAATTTCAATTCATCAGTTACCCTTAATTCTCTGTTCTTTTTACTCTCTTAATAATTGCAACGTAACATGAGTAAGAGTATCCCTTGTGTCTTTCTGTATATGTTGTTGTATATGATGCCAGTATCCTACATGAAAGTCTTGTAAGTAACCTATTTCTAAAAGATGAAGTATAGGGTTTGTAGAGAACTCTATGGAACATGCTGCTCATTTATGTGTATGACAGTTTACTTATATGTATATTAATGGACCTTTTTTCATCTTCTGTCATGCTTTTTGTTGCCTTTTATGAAAAATGTTGCCTTCAAAGCTTGAACAATATTTGAACAAGAATGGTGTGTAGCTCTGCATTATTTATGCAGTGTTTTCCATGAAATAATAATCTCTAGTGTAATATCTAATAATCTCTAGTCCATAATTTATACTCTTCCTAAAGACACTCTTCAGTGTAAAATGAGCGCAGTCTTGGGTTCTATCTTTTCCTAGCTAGACCCCAGCTATACAGGATTACCAAGCAATTGCCTTTTCTATTTTGTATGTTGCTGTCACTGTGGAAGGATTCTCCTCTGCTATGCAATCAGGCAAGATGCATCTTCTGAAGTCATGATTCTTGATATAGCTAGTTGTCCAAACAAGCTACAAATCAGCTTGCTTTAGAGAGAAGACCACTGCCACATTTCTTTCAGTAAGCAGCAAGGATCCACAGGCATATTTACAGTGTCGGATGGGCAACTGCTGGGTAGGCTAAGAGTCTGGGCAGTTACTCCAATCATGTCCTCCTGCTCTTTCTCAGTTCTCTGTGGATAAAATGTTGGTTTTATTAAAGTCAGGAGTTATGCCTTTAATATAAGGAGGTCCAAAATTTCAGTTCATAAATCTGAAACTCATTTTGTCATGTAAATGTCTTCCAGACAGCACCACAGCAGGCAGGAAGTATTGTTTTACCTCCATAGTGATTGACCTGAGCTTTTCCTTCTGCTTTACAACATCTAGGAAGCAGTATCTCTGAGAGCACATGTACATGAACACATATTAGCCAGAGACCAAATGTTCATCTTCATAACACTAGTGAGATCCTATTTGCCTTCTGTGTTTCAGGTAGAAAAAATAAGAACACTTTTCATCGAGACTGGATTGGATTGAAATGACTTGAACCTTCATCAAGGTTTGCAAGTATTTGGAAGTATTTTCATTGACATTCATATTTCATTTTGTTGCTATATTTCCCATTTCTATCCAGAGAGTGGGGTACCGATATATTACATGAAGTAGGGCTCTTATGCAGTTCTTAACCTCAGCAAAACAAAATTCCAAGAGTATAATACTTTGTAATGGTGTTTGGAGTGGAGAGATTTATAAAGTGCATTTGTGGAATACATCGTCATTATCTCAGCTTTAGGATTCTGATTATCTAAACCAAGTCTCTGCATCTCTAAAGACTTGCTTACCACCTATTTTACCACTTTTTTTTTTTTTTTTTTTTTTTTGAGCTGTTATGATGCTTACCAGAGCCTTTGTAGGGACTGGAATTTTAGTCTGAACTGAAAATATTCACTGCTTCTTTTGAGCTGTATCTCAGCGTAGCACTACATAAGAAAACAATAATCTAAAACAACTTTCATATAAAATGAAATAGAATTAGCTATTGTGGCTCAGCATCTGTCAGATGTCCTGTGCCTGAGGTCATTGGCTCAGGCCTTGACAACACAGATGAGATTAGCTTGTCATTCCTGGTGTTGAGGTGCAAATGTCTGCATTTGGCTTCTACTGGCAGTAGCTCTAAGGATAGAAGGAAAAACAGCTTATAAATTCTTCAGGGTTCTTTGGATCCAAGAGTCACTTTTTCAGCTGGCTTTGCAAGCAATATTATTTAAGTATTTAAAAGGTATTGGGAAGCATGAGGATAAGAGAGTAATATAAGGAGAGGATAAGAGAGTAAAATAAGGAGTGCAAATAGTAAAAAAAAAAAAAAAAAAAAAAAAAAGTTTATGTCTGAAGTTAGAATAACTAATGCAAACTTTATACATAATTATCTCCAGTAAAGTTTCTTGTCACTCATAACCATTATTTCTTTACTGCGAGGGTTAATCATTCTTCAGACAGACTGTTCACTGCTTTGGTTTTGTTTACCACTCTCTTTATTGCTTATTTTCTTGGAATATATTCATGAAACCTGAGCAATTATAGTTTACTAAGATTTATTGAGTTTTGGCCAATAAATTACATTGTCTCTTTTTCTTGGCAACACTTCTAAAATGTCCAAACCAAAGTTGACTGGGGAGGGCAGACAAAGGATGACAGATTTTTGTTTCCCTCCCCCCCCCCCAAAAAACAAACAAACAAACAAACAAAAAACCATAACAGCAAGTCAAATCATGGAACTTTTATTTGTGAGGATGAGGCAGCACTTATTGTTCCTTAGTGAATGGAAAAACTTGAAGCTACTGCAGTTTTGCACAACCTTCACTGTGACATCTCTCAGACCTTGTTTCACTCCAAGCTGATAAGCAGTGACAAAACAAATTAAGTATTTGAGAAAGTACTCCTCAAGCTACAGAGACATTTAGATTTTAAATTAATTGGTTTTATAACCTCTCCGTTAGAATCAGTCCAGGGATTCTCATGTCTCTTGTGATCCTGAAACAAAATATTAATAAATCTTATTGTCTTGACTTTGATAGGACTTTTTCATAAATACCTAGTCATTTTTTATGGTGCCTGCTGGTCTAGTGGATTGTTTTTGTAAAATCTCTAGTTTTATGTTAATGGACTTGATTCTCTGGAGCTTACAAAAGTCATCTCCTAGAATCTGTGCCATCAAAAAATTAAACTAAGTGAATGAAGTTATCAACAGCACAGAGCAACAAAGCTTGCAAATACAGTTGTTAATTGCAACCTTTCTATGCTTCATCTGCATAAGCATTAGTCAAAAATAAATGTATTTGCAAATAAATATAATTGCAATGAAATAAACTAATTCTTGGTATTTAAGGCCTCCTGTATAACAGATGTCCTTATGTTTCACCTCATTATCACATAACCTATGTGAAGGAGACTGTGTTTGGTATACAATTTCATTGATTTTTCCTGCTCTGTAGGTGGCTGGTCCATGGCCAGTGTGATTCATTCCTCAGAGTGAATGTATTTAGGACCAAGCTTGCTACAAAAATCACGTTATTTCTGTTAATTCTCATCCAGAAAAATCTGGAGATGATTCTTATACTGCCTTGAAGTTAGTTTCTAATTTTTTATCTTGTGTCTCATGTCCAGATATTTAACATGCCTCAAGAAATTTGTGGTGTTCCCTCCAGTTGCAGTGTTTTATCACAGGTGACACTTATTTTGGAATTTTGCAGTTGGAAGACATTGACACAGTGAACCTCAGAATGACCTGTACCAGGGAGCTGTCTGTGCAATATGGGGCAGATTCTGTGAAGGTTTAGCTAGCCAATAAAAAGAAGCTGAGGAACAACAGCAGACTTGAAGTTTAACTATTCTCGTGGTCTTTTCAGTTCACTGAACACATTTAACTACTAGCATAAAGCAACATCAGTTAAAATGTTTATGTTAGTCTCAAAAGGTGAAAAAGAGAGAAATCTGAAAGAGCTATTTATCTTTTTCTTAATGTTAGCGAAGATCTACAAGAGTCTTGACAGACAACTTTCTCCTGTACATCTTTGCTGCACACTCTGCTACGTACTTTTAGCTCAGTTCTTCTGATCTTGTTAACTGCAATGATTTGTGTGAGTTTTGCAATATATCCAGTGATGCTCCTGCTCCTGTTCTGGAGAATTCTAGTGCTATTTAACCATGTTATTTCTATTTTACAGAATTTCATGTTTTTCTCTTTGTTTGTTTCTTTGTTTGTTTGTCTTTCTGGTGTATTTCATTTCAGTTGTACAATTAATAAACATCTTATATGTGACAATCATTACCTCTGACAACATAAGGCTGATTGTCCTATTTGAGTAGCAGCATAAGCAAGGATTGAGCAAAACAGGAAATGAACCAAATAAACTGTAGTTTGAGAGTTTTGGGCTGTCAGACCACCAAGAAAGAAGATGTCAGAGGCCTGAACCCCCCATCTGAACATGTCTTGTTACTGGGCCTGGAAAGTTCAAGCCTGGGCTCCAAGAGCAGTGTCCCAGTTGCTCCTGACTGCATGACTGTGGCACAGGGGAAAGCAAGCCTCCAGGAAAGCAGTTCCAAACCAGCAAGCCTGCATGTGATGCTCTACCTCTGGTTTGAGATTTGAGGCATTCACGTTTCACAAGGATGAACTGTGACTTTCTGCTTGTGGTAGTGTGGCTGAACTACAACAACATAAGAAACCCATTAATGTCACTGGAGCTTTGGCAGACAGTTGCATGGCATCCTTATTCTCTTGATGAATGCTCATTAACACGTGGGTGTCAAGCTAGTTCTCAGCACAGGGAAAAAATCTTAGTGCTATGTGGAACTAGGTGGCAATTAGGAAGTTGTTATACAAGCTTACCTATAAAATAATGCCAAGGCTGCACAACTGTGATTGGCAAAACCCTTCCTATTTATTTCTCAGGGCTTTCTTGAGTGTTGCTTATGGTTATCCTAGAGTGATGAGATTGTGTTCTTCCCTGATCTAATGAAATGAAGATGAGTCCCCCAAATTAGCTTGATCATGGCTTGAAGGGAAAAACATAACCAAAAAAATGGTTCTCAAGCAAGCAGTCAGAGAAAATTTCAGAACCAAATAAAGTTATGTTTCCTCTAGTGCTTTTGCCTTGTGTTCCTTTTCCTGCCCTTCCCACCCCCACCAATTTGTATATTTTATTTACTAAGATAAGTAAAGAAAAAGGAGGAAAAGAAAAAGAAAAAGGAAAAACTGAAAAGAAAAAGAGTAACAAGGATTAATGGCGATTGACCATCTTTTTCTTCTTCTTCTTTTTTTTTTTTTTTTTTTTTTTTTTTTCTGAGCATTCCCAAGCTGTAAGACAAAGCTCCATGAATCCATCTATTTAAAAGACAAACTGTCCTTTTTTCACCACAAAAGAATTAAGGGTGAGGGTACTGGGAAAACACTACTTTGGAAATATGACCTAATAGCAAGCACCATTTTAGTCTGCACACACTGATCTGCAGAGCTGGAGCTGTGGGGAGCAGGAGCCAGGAAATGCGATAATAATGAAGCCAGATACTGGCTGGAGCTGAGTAGTTCACAGCAGAGCCACAGGGTATAAAATTAGCTGTAGTCATTCTTCTGCATAAATAAGACTAGCTAGAGATAAATAGCAATGATAACATCTTACTGTATTTTCATTGTAGTTACAGCAGAGTTGCACTGATATAATTGTGACAAAAATTAGTTTCATGAATTTGGTATTTGTAGGTGGGAATTCTGATCCAGACCTTGGAAAATATGTACAAAGTCTTGGTGAAAATAACTAAATACTCATGCCTGGATACCAATCAACAGAGATAGGAAGTCTGAACTGTGCTATTGTCCCTTTGTTTGAAACTTGCTGATATCTTTCCTGGAAGCAGAAACAAATTTCATCCTTGAACAGTTGCAGAAGTCTGCAGTAAATGAAAAGATTTGTCAGTAGACCTTTTTTTTTTTTTTTTTTTTCAAAAATAAAATATTTTTTTATTATTTATTTATTCATTTATTTGTTTATTTGTTTATTGAGAGGTGGGAGTTGTGTGAAGGGGTGGGTATATGATTCTATATTCTATTTTTCTTATTCACTTCCTTTGCTTTCTGCCACAGACCATTGGAAGAGACAGGACTAGACAGGCTCTTGATCTTACAAAAGTGGCTTGTTAATGCCCTAACCTTCTGAAGTGCTTCCTTTTGCCATTGTTTAGGATACTTTTGGTTAAGTTCCTTTTAGTGTAAATAAGCCTTTCTTTAGAAAAGGTTTTCACTTACTCATGATGCTTCACTTTCAGTGGAATGGCAGTGAGGGAATTGAGCTGAAATGGTGACAGATCCTATTCAGGTCATCTTCCACCTGTTGCAGAATACTCTGGGGTGATAAAATGTATTCTGATCCTCAGGCCCATAGTTTCAACACCCAGTCACCAGAAGGCCTTTTGAATGGAAATGTTTAACTCTTGACACTCAGTTCCTTTCTGGCATTATTTCCGAGAAAAACTAAAAATGATGAAACTTTGAAAATTGCTATGAAAACAAAATACATGCCCTGCAGACATTTCTGCCATCTCTGCTTCAGGCTCCCAAAGAAGTATTTTTAAAGGTTTGAATATTTAAGCTGTATCAGAGTATTAGCTTGATTTTTTAATTTTTTAATTTTTTTAGTTAATGTGGTTAATATTTATTTATTTACTTACAGCAGGGGTGCCTAGAGATTATTAATAAGTATTGCTTTTAAATGTGCCTGAGTGCACAAGTGTACACAGAATTTTAAAGTACTGGTAAATAAACAGAAAAGTTTCATTTGATGTGGAGCCAACATATACGTATCTTTGACTTGAAAGGATTCAGTTTCTTCTCTGAGTGGGATTTTTATTTTTTTCCTTCAAACTTTAATTGGAGATTGATTGTAGAGAGGGCATGGGACCAGCTGCTAGCACAGTGGTTCTGACCCACTCTGTGTGCTGGGGCTGCTGCTGTGGGGAGGTGATGCTGTCACCTTGTTCCTGCCTTTGTAGAGCAGGCACTAGAGGCCTGCCTCACAATATAATGCTTTTTCATAAAGCTCAGTTGTTCAGGCTTCATACTGAGAAGGGGGTTTCCCCTTGAACAGATGCAGACAGCTGCAGCTGACTACAAGTTTTATCAGCATACCTGCTTCAGCCTTTATAAATGTTACGCCACCCTCCTCTGAACTGGAGCTAGTGTCAGAACCAAGAGGAAGTCAGTACAGAGAAAGCTGTGATTTTACATAAAGGAAGACTCTCCAGACAGAACTTTGAAGCTGCAGGAAATGGCAATGGTTATGAGAACAATTTTCTCACAGGAATTAGGCTAAAGATGTTTATAGGGTTTTTCATGTGTTATGATAGTTTAACGCCATAACAAAGCTATTTTTGTTGAAAATATTTAGACGCACTTACAGATAAGTAAGAGATTACATTCCTCGAGAAATGTGTTTCTGTGATTTAAGCATTATCTTCAGTTTATTCTGAAAAAAAGGCAGATTTTTAGTTTATTATTAATTTATTAGCAGCTTACTAATAGAAGGATATATGGTATAATAATAAGAAAAGTGGAGGATGCCTTAGACAAAACTATTTGGACATCACGTTCAGCTAAAGAATACCAAATGCTTATGCATGATATATTAGGATACTGACTTCCCAGGTCCTTCCACAGAGGAAGGAAGTTTGGGGAAGTCCAGAAAGTCTTGTGTTTAAAAACTGTTACATAAAATATCATTGTTTGGCGATTAGTGGACAATTGCAATTGCTTTTCATATATCTACACTAACTAACTGGTGTATTTGAACCAATGTGGTGGTTCTGCAGCAATGACAGTAGAAGATACTTTTTGAAATAATGTGGACCAGTGCAAGACTTGGCTAAAATAGAAGATTTCTGGGTAAAAAGAAATAACAAATCTCTCTAATATTTCAAATAAACTCTTACTGTGTTTTTCTTTTGTTTACAAACCTGTGTTTACTTTCTACTATTTCCTGTAATTATGTGCAGCATAGACCTTCTCCTCCAACTCCTCCAGTGATATCTGGATTATCTCATAAAGTGTTTTAATTGGAGGTGTTAATAATTTTCTCTTGGTGAAAGAAGGAATAATGGGATATGGTAACAGAAATCACAATACATCCTGAATTTGGACAGACATCTCTGAAAAACAGAACAAATGTCAAGTTAACTCTGTGCACTGTGGAAAAACAATCAAACAGACAAACAATAATCTTGAACTGAGAGCTAGCTACATAGACACTGACAATCTGTAGAAACTAGGACTTTCTTGAGGAAGAGGAAGTAGGGGATTGCTTAGCTCATTTGTTGCTGCACTTAGTAAAAGTAATTGTGTATATTGTCCTGATTGTTAAATGGATGGATTGGTAAATGCTTCTCTGTGACTGGGTAGAGCTCAAATTCAGAGAATTTCTGAATGCTATTTTTGAAAGTCTGTTATCAGACCAACTGAAACTGCATTATCTGCAGTTGTTTTGCCATTTGTAATTAGTTATTCCGCATTACTATATAGCAGCAAAATCACTAACAGATTCTTAAGAGTGTAATGTAGTCAGCAATACTGCCAAAAATAAAATGAAGCTTCTGTTACAAAATGACTTGAATTTGGGGTGGCTTTTTTGTATAATGCATGATTTCAATGCCTGTGATACATTTTTTTCTTTAACTTCACCATGTGCAACGTGGAATGACTGCTATTGGCTCTTGTATAGGAATCCATCTGATAATCATGAAGATCTCTTCCTCAGACTCTGGCTTACATGCAATTTCTGTAAGACATTATGTTTTCTACTGCCAGAAATATGCTTTATATGCTACCTGTATATCCATTTGTGAATGATGTTTTTGCCTAAACATCAAAGGGACCTATGCTACTGATGATGTGTAGGGAATTTCTGTACTGCATGGAAAGAAGAAACTGGTCAATTTCCTTCCTTTAGAATGCTGTTTTTTGACCATAAATTTCACCAGATAGGTGTACTATTGCCAAGCAGGCTTTGAAAATTCCTTTACTTCTAACAAGGCAACTTATAGGAAACCCTATGTTAATCTTTATAACTAAGGTATTTCCATCTGTCCCTTTTCAGTTACATTATGGAAAAAAAAAATAAACATGCAGATATTCACAAACAAACAAACAAACAAACAAAACACAAAGAAAACAATAACAATAACATCAACAAGACTCTCTTAATTGTCCTTATTTCTTTATGCATGGACATGCTTTGAAGTATCCCACTCCAAGTAGACCTTTGTAATTTATATAGCTAATCTAAGAGAAAACTCCAGTTTCCTCTTTTAGTTTCTAGACCACTGAAAGCCAAAGCATCAGAAAGTTATAGAAAAAAAATATTTTCTGTTGTTCATGATATTTTTATTCCTGTGTTACTATTGAGAATATGAGTGGCTATAGATTCTTCATCTGATTGTGCATGATGAGAAAGCTAATAATACCAAAAATTATCTCACATCTTCAGAAAGATGGATTTTCAGGATAAAGCAACATGTTTCTTCCTTGTGAGGTGGGTAGAGAGTGTGCAACTGAATTCTGCTTGCCTGAGTATGGTCCATAAATCTCATCTCTAGTTTGCTTACTTACTTTAATACAAAATTATCCCGGTCCTTGCATGAATGATATTGCAAAGAATGAAAGATTGCCTTGCACTGAACATGGAGTCAGAAGGGTCTAATGTTGCGATTTATTTTTTTTTACCTTCACAACATTTTGTTGCCATTAAGAAAAAAAAAGTGGCTTATGCTTGGGTGTGAAACTTGTCTGTGTCAGTCTAAGCCAGAACAGCCTCAGCCATGTGTCTGTATTTTGGTCTGACTTGCTAAAGAAGCTTCAGCACACCACATAAAGCTCCTCTGTCTCCAGGCTGAGTAACAGTTATATGATACTCCCAGACATACCTTTCCTAGCCACATGACATATTGCCATTCCAAGTACTGAAAGACTGTATATTTCTCTTTCCTGTTATTATAAATTCCATGCAAAAACTAAACTTCAGAAATACAGCAAGGTATTTTCCAGAGACATGAACCCAGGAGAGGGACTTTTTCTGGGATCTCTTCTGGCTGACTGGACATCTCCACACACTCAGGTGGCCCTTGGGGGAACGTGTGGAGACCTGCACTCAAAACAGGGGTGCAAGAAAGAGAAATGTTTTTGTGGGCATAAGAGGTAGTTACCTGAAGTGGCCTCTGTAAATCAACAGAAGTATGAAAAGGGTTTTACTTGCATGAGCAGAGAGTGAGTTTGAGTTGTGTTGAGTTGTGCGGAAGAGGAACATGGCAGATGGGGGACAGCAGGAGCAGTGTGAGAGAATGAGAGGAAAGCCCGGAACAGGAACGAGGTGCAGTGTGTTCCAAGAGAGAGAGATGCCAGAGAAAGAAAAAGAGGAGAGCTATGTACAATTCATGGCAGAATCTCTATTAGGATTTTTACTCAGGGAAAGCAAGCCAGCAAACTACCTGTCAGGGCTAAGGGTAGGAAGAGTAAAGAAAAATAATATTTCAAAAGATTCCCTCAGCCAGAACAACCTTTGCTGCAAGAAAAATGATAAGATTCTGGAAATAGAAGTAATCAAGCCTTCCTGAAGAAAAGACAAAATCTCTAGAAGCTTGCAGGACAAAATTAGCGTGGAAGAAAATTCAAAAAATTACCCAAATGGGAGAAGGATATAGGAATTCTTGCTGTTCTCAAAGAGAATTCTCCAAGGCAGTTTATCCGTTCCTGGCAATAAATCCAAAGAATGGGATTTATCTGTCACAGAGCAGCCTTATCAATGCAATTAGTTGCATGTGCAATTCTTTCATGTGCCCAGGGGATGCCCTCCCCTGGGGCTCTGTGTAACTCTCATTGCCTCCTTCCTAGGCCCTGTTGGAGCTAGGTCCAGCTCTCAGTGGTGTCAGCTGTGGCCTTTAGGTTGAGGAAATGCTTACTTCCCCTCGGTGCTCCTCCATCTCTCCCTCTTGCTATGACTCTGCTGATCCTACCTAAAGCAATGTTCTTGACAAATGATTGAGTTAAAGCAAAGAAACACAAACAGCAGTGTAGCAGACAAGGATTTAGCAGCCACTTCAAGACATTTCTGCACTGTCATTTCATACATATTCTTGAAAAAGGCTCAGAAGGCATTTTTCTTCAGTGACAACCTGTATTTCACCTACCCACTACTCATGAGGATTGATAGCTGTTTCATGATAAATTTTGTCATTTAGAGCTAAGATGGCTCTTGTTTCATCCTTCTGGTTTAACACCTGATACTTTTTGAAATTCAGGTTCATTGTCACCAGGGCTGGTTGTGGTAGTGCCCCATTATTTGTATGTTATGTCCCAAATAATGGGGCAAGTTATACCCCATTATTTGAATGTTTTCATTTCATTCAGCTAGGTTTCAAATTCAGAACCTATCTCTTGGTCTTTGAGGAAAATTAAGCCTGCTTTTATTATTATTATTATCTATTTATTTCCCTTGAAGAGAAATGATCTTGCCAAACAATGAAGCAATAACATATTAGCTGTGTTTGAAACATAGAAAAGTTACTGCTATGAGATAAACTACCCTGAGCATTTTAAAATTTGTGTCCAAAAGACCAATTATTTCCTTATGTAACCTACAGATTAGTGTTTTAAATTTTGAGTGAGCAATATTTGGGATGAACAATTCCTCTCTCTTACTCTTAGGATGAAATCCTTCATTTGACTGACTTGAAGGAATGGTGACTTAAATGGTCACTGTCCATTCAAACTTAGAGTGTTTTTAGGCAGGATACAATTCTCTGAAATGCTTTTTTGCTGTCATTTACCTACTCAGCATACCTTTGTGCTGTGATAGCATAGGGTGATAAATAACCAAATACATTGTCTTTTGCATCTCATTCAAAGGGCAGTTACTGCACTGTGTGATCTTGGAAAAGTTGGCTGGGTTTTATCCAAAAATATGTCTGGTAGAATTCCTGTTGTCGAACAGATACATATGTGAGAAATTTGATTCCTCTGTGACACACCATTAGCATGAGTACTCATCTGTACCTGAGGGAAAAGAAACCAGGATATACACAATAGAGAGCAGAAAGGCCATGCTATACGAAAGCCTTCATACTGCTTATGTTTGCCCGCAGTAGAGTTGCTGTTAATTTATACCAATGTACACAGAAGGAGAGTATCAGTTACTGAACTGGGGAAAGATTGGTTTGTGGAAGAACAAGAAAGATCTTAATACCTCAAGACAAGCAGACAATATAGCAATCTTGGCTTACAGTTAGATATTCAACTGCAGATGAAAAGAGGTTGTACATTATCCCAAAGTCCCAACCAGAATTCTGTTTTAGGCTATGTCTATAGCACATGGCTGGCCTCAAACTATAACTGAACTCCAAACTGTCAGTGTCCTGTACCATGATCCTCCCACTTTAGAACTGGAAAGTCTTCAGAGAGTTTGGATCAGAAGAAGGGCAACCTGACTGTGTGCAATCTTCCTTTTCTAATACAGCTGGAAAAACTGTCCATCATACTTAAGACTGAGAGGAGGAAACGAATGGCAAAGAGAATAAACAACTACTTCCAAAACATCTGAAATGTATCCGATGGTGTGAAGATACTTCTTACGAGTTGCAAATGCAAAAAATGTAGCTAAATTACTATGAATTTAACTAGCCTGATCTTTGTATCTTGTTCAGTCCATGCAATTGGACAAAAGAAAATAATTTTTATGTTGTTTTATTTGTCCATGACATTACTGCCTGGAAAGCCTTATTTAGAGGAGTTGAAATTGGATAGAAGAAGGGCAAGAGGCAATGGCTGTACCTTATGGGGAGTCCTGTTTCCTTTGTTAATGGGCAAAAAATACATTTGATTTATTGCAGCTGCTGGCCTAGTGATTGAGACCAGACTTTTTTTTTTTAAAAAAAAAAAAAAGAAAAAAAAAGCAGGAATGTCATCAGTTTCCCAGCCACACCATATTTTGAGTAGATTACATGTGAAAGCTGACTTTGATATATCCTATGGCAACTGCAAATTTGTTTACAGGAAATTATATAAATTATATTCCAAACAATATCATTTAATGTCAGTGATTTTGATGGACAGAGAAGAAAAACAGCATAGGCTGTTTATGAAATTCACCCTTCAAAGGAGCAGAAGCAGTCTCACTGAGAGTGGTGTAGAACATCTTTGTACAAGTGCACCCATTCCTATGGGAGACATATGTCTTTTGTCTTTTTGTCTCTTCTGTTGTCTTTGAGATCAGAGATACTGCATATAATTTCTTCATAAGCTAGGCTCACTAGATACTGGATAAATGTATTCATGTGGGCTATATATGCATATACTGAGTGCATACAACTACACGGATGGATGTGCAAAATTAGCAAAATGTTATGTTTATAGAGCCTGTTCGTCTTAACGATTTTTGATGTATGAGAAGACAGAGAATGGACATCTTTGTTTTTCTTTTATTAGAAAGGCATATAGGAAACTAATATCAGTGTCCATATACAGTAGGCTTCAACTGCATTTCAGTAGGATGCAGATGCAGGCATTTAATTTCAATTCCTCAGAGTCTGATTATGAGCCAACCTTTTGTTCTTTCCCTGAAAGCACCAGAAAACTGTTCGTAAAGCATAGTAACAGTCACATCTTTAGATGTATACTAAGGGTGAGTTGTGCTGTTATGTCTTATTTACAGATGACCCTGATATTTGACAGACCAAGTGTGATATCTGACAGACTAACACACAAGACTTCTCTGTATGGACACCAGACAAATGCAGTCATTATATGCCATTAAAAAAAACAACTTTCTTCTTTGAGTTTTAATTACTGGCTTAAGAAAGAGTGTGATATTAGTAGCCAACGTGACCACCCATTTTATAAATGGCCTCTGCTTTGTTTATTTGCATCTCAAATTGGCAGAGATGTTTTTGATATGTAATAAACCAGAAATACTTACAGACAAGGAACACAACATGTCAATAGTTATTTCCTGGTCTTCTTGCTTCAAATTCAACAAGACTCTTGACAGGTCTCTCAATGCTCTTCTAGTAACAAACACATAGGTGCATCCAGCAGCACAATCATTAGCTCTCCTTCAAGTGCCTGTTTACACTCATGCTGTGGAGACATCATATACCTGTGGGTGTACCCAGGCCTTGCTCCTCCACACACTGTGCCTGAGGTCGTAAAGGAGCTAGAGCAGGGCTCTTCATCTCAATTATCTGTTATATCAAACTGTTTTCCTGTTTTCTTTCAGGACTTTCTTGTGTCAACAATTCTTTTTGAACACGGACTTTTTTCTGTCATCCTTTTTCTACCTTTTTTTTTTTTTTTTTTTTTTTTTCCTCCTGTTCTTAGATTCAAAAGAGGAGGTTTTTCATTTCCCCAAGCAGGTCTCTATAAATGTTTTGGAGGAACAGTCTGATCATCTGATCATTTCTGTCTTGAGATGTGGTGATTTCAACAATTACTTCCCATCTAGTGGGCCTTCCTGCTGCCTCAGCTGCTATGAGGGAGGATATGTAGTAAAGGTCACAGGATTTACACCTACTTTTTCTCTAAGACCAACTCTTTTGACTAGACAGGCTTGATGAATTTCCTTCACTGTAAGAGGTGTTGAGTGGGCTTATAAGAAGGAACACAAGGCCACCAATAATGTGGACTCTGATGCTGTGTGATGGCACCTCCTGATATGCTGTTGAATCCAGATCCAGAATCAGGCAGCTTGAAGCACTTGTCTGAAGGAGCACACTCCTTACACCTGTACAGAAAGATGATCTGTATTGTGATGCCTTCAAGTGGTACATGCTGCTATATCACCTGCTACTAGAGAAGGAGCAGTGCACAAAGTTGCTTCCTAACTGAATGATTGTCAGCTGAACCCTCACACTGAATCTCTTCCTGCTTACAACAGACCACCAGGTAATTACAGTGCTCTAATGGCATGTGAACACACACACAAACACAGTGCACCTTCCTGAAAAACAGAGAGGGCAAGTTAACTTTCCTCAGGTGCTTATTTGATGTAATAATAATCCCGGTCTTTAATTAAGAGACTTTATAGCAAGAAGAGAATGTGTTGCACAAAGGATCAGTGAAAATGAACACAAAGATCTCTCCCATGCCCAAACAAGGAAACTGAAAAATATGATTTCTGTTGTCATTGCTAACTTCTACCTGAATCTTTCTTAATGCATTATGTACAATATTTTCTGTAAGGATATAGCTTTTCAAGATGATGGTTTCTACTATAGATGGTGTTGGGCATGGACCTATTTATCCTGTATAAGATAAAGAGAGAGGAATTGGATGGAGATTATTAACTTAAACTAGATCCATGGCAACATTTTGCAAATGACCTCTCTCTCTGAAAAAAAAGATCCAAGTGTCTTTTAACTTTTAAATGGAAATCTAGACCTGTCTTCTCCTTTTGTGTCTGGGAAATTTTCCTTTTACTCTTCAGTACTGACCCTCAGTTACAACAGCCTTGGAACATAAAAGAGACTTCAATTTATATCACTTAGTTTCGTCATTGCTAATGACTGCTTATATTTTCCTAAGAGCATACATAGGTCATCACAGAAACAACATGGAGCAAAAGTCTTGCTCAGAAAGATAATTTAATATGGTTGTTTATCCTTTATCCTTTTATCCTTTAGCTCTAGTAAGTAGATTGCAGTCGCAATGCCTGAGTTGATATAACTTGGGATAGTTCCATACATTTAAGTGGTACTGCTTTGATTTATAGCAATGGGGACCTGGTCCTCATTGCTTTGCATGAGAATAACATATTTCCTGCATATACTATATTTTCCTGAATATAACATTTTTGATTACCCTATGTTCATTATTATTGAAAAGGGGTGGTAATACAAAATCACACTTTCTAAGGAGGCTGAGGCTATTTTGCCAAGATCAACACCATATACCAGCTTTTACTTCAGGATGAAGTCTGTTAAATATCTAGCAGATTTGTTTTTCATCAAAATAGAGTTAATATATTATATGTGGCCCTTTAAAGGCTGCATAGTTTCTGAAAAGCGCTCTTTGGGGATCAAGTTGCATTCATTGCAGAACTTGATATGGAGATGGTGAAGCTCATTAAAGAGCTTTATGGCATGTAGTCAATGCCACTACTACCACAAGTCTACAAAATTTTTCCAAATTACAATTCCAGGCATATTTTGGTTTCTTCTGAACAAAAACAAGTGACACTGTAGGAAACTATAGGCTAAGAAAAGAAGTAAATAGGATGTGTTTCTGCATTTGAGTAAGTCCTGCTAACTTGCAATAATATATTGAGTATCACTGCAAAAACTACGCAAATGCCAGACCAAAACACAAAACACAGTATTAGGCATAGGCCACCCAGTTTCAAAAAAAGGAATCAAATTCCAGGGACCTAGCTTTGTAGTTCATTGACAACTTCTCTTGACTAATTTCTGCTTTCAGAATGGTCATTTTTTTTGTTTGTTTCTTTGTTTAGGGGGGGTTGTCTTTATTTTTTCTTACAGTTCTTTATTTTGTTTATTTTGATGGTCTTAATGGCTTACTTAATCACGGTACATTTTAGTAAATACTAAAGCTTAGGCACTGGAATTTGAATTTGTGAATAATTCAAGAATCAAATTCAAGACAGCGGTTTTTGAATCTTAGTCACTGCTTATGTAATTCTGTAGTTATTAACATAATTTCCTAAATCTCCAGGTAACTACATTGTTGCTTCTGGATGTGCACAGAAGCATTTCAATTTTGGTTTGTCTTAGCATTTCAAAATCTATCATGAACATATTGACAGACTAGTAGTTCGGTGGGTGCTATTGTATATGTTGCTATAACCAGATGATTTTTGTTTTACCTGCCAGCAAGGGCTTTAGCTGCCAATTGAAGGCTGTAAGAAATAAAAAAGCACCATTTTGTAGCCTCATGTTCATGTTCACAGCCCTCTAATCATTTTGGAAAATGCTGACAATATTGAGAATTATTGTGTGATAATTCTGCAGCTTCTGGGCCTTCTTAGAGGTACCATGCTATTTTATTATTATTATTATTATTATTATTATTATTATTATTATTATTATTATTATTATTATTATTATTTTTAGGGGCACCCAAATCTGGTCGCCCAACAGAAGTCAGGCTGCCACAGATCTGTGTTCCCAGGTCCACCTGGTGGTGAGGCTAAACACATATTCACAACTGACACACAGACAAATACAATATATAGATATCTATGCTTGATCACAGCAGCAACAGAAAACACAGCACTCACACAAACACAGAGAGTACTGATGGCTTCCTTCACATTCTCTGACTACTCAGGATGAAAGTTCGTTAGCATCCATTAATCTCTCCAGTATCTGACCCAGACTAATGGCCACACCAGTACTTGCATCCTCAACAGCCAGCCTGCTTGCAAACTTCTCTGGCTTGATGCTCACTCATGGTTACATGCTGACATACACAGCCACACAAATACACACTCTCCAGTCTCCTCTTGCTGCTCTCCCTGATATGTAGGCTCTGATGACACATGCTTTTGTACAATCTCCCAGTGCTCACCCACGCATCCTAGAGTAACCCCACATGCCAAGGGTAATGCCCTTGGTCTGAGAGGAGAGGGCCTCTCCATCAGAGCCAGGTTATGGGGGTCACCCCTGGCCCATGGGCCTGAGGCTCCCCTGTGGAAGCACAGGGAGGGGCTGGGCAGGGGCTTCTTTCTCCTGGCAGGTTATTGGAGCTCCCACGCCTGCCCTTGTGCCTCTCTGCTCCTCCGTGCTCAGGCAGATGAGCCTGTAGTTGCTTTATCAAACAAATTCCTCTGTGTCTGAGGGTCCCTGGGAGATTTTTTCTGAAAGTCTGATGGAGAGCTGTGGAGGGCTGGCTTGCAGTGGACCATGTACATAATAGCTGCTATTAGTTCAGAATGGATCTCCAGAACAGGAATGTGGTACTGGGAAATATAATAAAACATTTTAAATCATCTTCTCCTATACATGCAAATTTTGTTTTTATTCCTGAAATTTTGATCATTGAAATGTAACCTTATATTTACCCTGGGCATGCTGTTACAGAATGCAATTAAGAATTTATACTTTCATTTGAGAGTCTACTGCATGCTGTGAAAACTGAATGCCCTGGGTTAGAACGACAATTCCTACTACCGGAAAGCACAGTTTAGAGGTCAACTTGTTTGTTTGCTTAAGAATGTCTTTCAGATTACAGTGAGAATGCTGCTGAGAATTAAGAAGATAAGAAAGCATTTATTTATTTATTTATTTTAATATATGTTTTATCAGCTATGGGAACCTGGATGTTGAGGGAAATTTTAGAAATAATCTATGCACATGACTGAGGCAGGATGATTATATTCTAATCCCAGCTCTGCCACAGAGTTTCTGTCAGGTAGAATTATTAAAACAGATGCAGTTCAGGGCTCAAAGTCCTGGTTTATGGAGGCTGTTTTTGAAACTTGTAGATTTAAATTTGGAGAGTTACTATACATAGGTGCAGTGCTGACGTATGTAGAGCATACGTAGTGGTCAAACTAAACCCAAAGTCTGAACAACCTTTACATAGGTTTAAATACAAATTTTGCAACTGAAAATCATTTTTGTCCTTTATATTATTACTATAGCATCTTATATTTACTTAAAGCATACAAAGAAAGAAAATGAATTTTTGAAAATGGTGATATGTGTGATCATAAATTCAGGATTTTGGCTTTCATGTAGGATGTTCTAGGACATAGTGCTGAATTAATATGCAGGAAACAAGTAAACAAACATATCAAATAATCTTAATACATTGCTCATATGATAAGCAAAGGAAATGAAGCCTCCTGTAATAATTTTGCTTTGTTCTATGCTGTTATTATTACTAACAATGTAAATGGCAAGATGAGAGTTAGAAATTTAGAAAACCTGACTTTGAGTCCAATTCAGTTAGGTGTCATACAAACATGGACTGTACGTACGAGATGGCCCTTCCATCATGGACTTTATAATCTTCAGTCAGGAGTTTTAATAAGACCTACTTCACACTGCTTCTGAGACAGAGAGGCAGCCAACACTGTGACTACAGATTTAAACACTGAATGCTTTATGAATAACTTCATTGAGAGCGGGGCTCCTAAAGGTGTAACATGATGTTAAAAATTTAAACAAAAAAAAAAAAGAAGAAAAAAAAGAAAAAATAAGAGGAAATTATGAACTACTTATAGGTTTTAGACATGGTCCCAGTCCAAATTCAGGGAGGAATAAAAGGTGAGGGTGAAAGGTTAAAGACATGAAAAGCTTTTGAGTAAGGCGATAAGAAATGAATGAGAAAAGGCATAAGAAGGGTGAGGGTGGAAGGGGAAAATGAAGTAAGAGGCTAGGATAAGAGTGACTACATACTCTAGTTTAAGTTGGATATTAATTTTCCGTGCATTTAGCTGACAGGAATTTTTTGATAGCGTCATTCATTTTAGAAAAGAAGACTTTGTTGTTTTAAACGTGAACATTTATAATCTTACTGATATGCAAAGTCAGAGTTGTTAGAGAAAGATGAAAAATACTTCTGTCTTTCCATCATGTAAGTTTCTAACTAATGCAAGGATTCTCCTTGTTTCACGGCATAATGAATGGGCCAGAAGGATAGGCCTGCCCCTATCCTGTAAACAGGTAAGACAAATGGGACTCTATAGGCAAATTGAATTAGAACAGAGGTTTGGGTTTTCAATTTTAGCACAATTGCTCTTTTGAATCCATTACCATTTACCAGTGATTTTCTAGATAAAATACTTAATTCTTTCCCCATGAAAAATATTTTCCATCATGGTATTTTTGAAAATATATTTTTTTTCAGAGAATATTTTCAATATTTGAACATACTATCATATCAGTATACATTTGGTCCATTTTTTTTTTCCTCCACAATTATGTGGGAAGAAGGGTTAGTCAGAAAAGAAGAGGAAAAGACTGTGAGCATGCAGGTGTCACATATGTAAGAACTTACTTTTTGGAGCAGGACTTTGTAGCAAAAAGGTGCTACAAACTCTGTAATCACATTTTTCCCACACATTCTTAAGTTCTTCTATGCCTGAAATATATCCAAGAGCAAAACAACTATAACTGTCATATATTTGAAAGGTTATTGGACAGACAGGCAACATGGGTGAGAGCTGATGTCCAGGTAGTTGGCTAAGGGGTAGGCATTCCTCCAAGACACAGCAGTGCAAATCAGGAGAGGCCTGTGGGACTCTGGTCTCAGCGTGGGTTGGATAAGTTGGTAAGAAGAAGAAAAGAAGACCCAGCATCATCCAGATTTTCAAGATTAACTGAATTAACACATGGCTTCTTCAAAACACTTCCTCTGATGTACCCAGGTCAGACTCTTTGAGGAGGAAAACTCACTAATCTTATTTCATAATGGAGTCTTGAATTATCACTTTATTTCTGGCAGGAAAATATTTCTGTCTTTTTTTCTTAACTTCTAAAAAAGGAATCAATAACGCACTATGCATTGTAAAGTCTTTAAAATACTTTACTCAGCTGTTAGACTAGCCAACAAAATAACTTTTATAAAAACTAACTTCCCGCAAAGTTTTTAACTTAGAAAGTTTTCGTGAAAGTCTATCATGAACTGTGGGAAAATTAGAAAATAAACACTGATATTCATGATAGAAAAATGAAGAAAATGAATGAGACATCTGGATTTTTTACAACTTCAATGAATATTTAGATGAACATTGCAAGTACATTAAAATTTAGCATAATGGGCATAATATTCACAGAATCACAGAATTTCTAGGTTGGAAGAGACCTCAAGATCATCGAGTCCAACCTCTAACCTAACCCTAACAGTCCCCACTAAACCATATCCCTAAGCTCTACATCTATTCTTCACATTCAGATAGAATTGTACTAATTCTTATACTCTTACACATTTACCCTGGATTGAATGACATCAGAGAAACATCTTGTACTTCCTCTTGAAGAAATATTTCATCTCCTCCAAACAAGATAAACACCAGAGAGTCCCTGTTTGTGGATCTCTTATGGCAGGGGCTGAGAAGTAGAAGACTGATTTTCCTATGTTCATCTACTAAGGCAAGATACTGTCCCTTCAAGGGAATCCAAGACATTAATTGATGGCTTCTGCAATGTCACTGGGCATAGTTCAGAGACACTCTGCAGCAAATGTACATGCAATATTGAGATCCTCTACACACCTTCAGAATAAGTCAGTGGTGCACATACAGTAGTTCTGATTCATCTCATACTAGACCGATAGCCCTGTCACAGGCCCCTCTCCAAAGTTATAGAAACAAAAAATTAAGTCCACATTTTCACCCCAGATAGAAGCATTTTGTAACAAATACTAAAAGAAACTCTGTCAGTAAATCTATCGTAGCTGGTAAAGTAGGAAAAGGAACTTTACATTTGCAGATGAACCTCCACTACCTGGAGTATTGCTCTTTCTGCAGGGCTGATGCTCTTTCTGCAGTTCCCTCCCTGCCCCTTGCTCTGCTTAGATACTTATGAAGTGTGCTCAGAGCTCTCTGCTATAGCACTTACCACTGTTAAAATATTCATTATAGACAGAGTGAAGAAGCTATTTCTGGCTTCAACTGTATGACAAAAATGACTTTTTGTGGAGATTCAGTGGCATACTAAAACAGATCAGCAAATCTTGTTGTAGAAACTCAGACCTGAATGTGAAGATGAAGATGTGGATATTTCTTACTACTGCCTGGCATCATTAATTTGTGGCAAGATTAATCACCCTATATCTTGACTTATTTTTCTAAAATAAAGGAATATATCTATGGAGAGTAGAGCCTATATAGAGCCTATATAAGCTCCCTTATACAAAAATGTTAGTCTGCACTGTGATAGGAGGTATAGCACAGTTGTTATCTATGAACACTGGAAAACGACATTTCCACTCCTGGAATTTGATAATATAAAATTCTAATGTTGACCATCCAGGACTGGAATAGAATCTGTCAGGAAAAGTCATACAGTTTTGCACAGTAACCTATTATAACCATCAGTCCACTGACTAAACACAGCGAACGTAAAATCTGAAAAGTATTTATAAGACTGCAGTTGAATAGCCAATTTGAAAACTGAAATTTAGGGTCTAAAGTGTTTTTACCTGGGCCCTATATTCTCCTGTCACTGAAAAAGAATAACTGACATTGACTTTTAAATTGCTTGTCTCTAAAGTGGGAAAACAAGGCCTTTGGGTATACAGTGCTTACCACAAATCATAGACATGCTCTGTTCTTTGTTTTCTCAAGTTTACAATCTCCCTCTTTAACCCATTATAATTTTTGTTTGATTAATGCTAGATGTTCATATATTTAAAGTCTTTTGCAAGTGAAATTCTCATTGCCTGACCAACTTCATAAGAAATCAAGCTCATAAGGATTTCTAGAAAGAAACAGAAGCCATTGAATTTAGTGCACAAATATAACTAAATATACTTAGACTTAAACATATACATATGCATTTAAACATATATATATTGTCTTGTTCACTGTATTGTCTTTTAAATCAATAAAAAAATGGTGGAAAAAAAATCATTTACAAATCTAATATAAACATAATCCTAATCTAGGACAGTAAAAAGCAAAGTTATATAAATACCTGACAAAGAGGAGAGGAAAGATGGGTATTTCCAGTGTCCAAATATATGTGAGAAGTGTTTAAATAGCAAGAAATCTCAAAAAAGAATACAAGTAGAATATAAGAATTAAAATGATGAGGGAGACATTCTGTTGTAGGGTAGTGAAGATGTCATATTCATAATACATGCTTATATATATAATGAAAGGGCAGTGTCCTAGCAGGAAGAACTTGTTTTCTAGTGACCAGAGAGATATATCTTATCTGAGTTTAACATTTGAAGGCTACCTCTAGAGGAGAGGCCTTACATATATAAATAGCTAGGTACAATTTTACACATAGCTTAGACATCTAAAGAACTTGAAAAATAATAATAATAAAAAAGTAGATTTCTTAGCAATCAGTATGTATATGCCAAGCTCCCCTTTTACCCCTTGGTCATTAAATTATTATTTCTGTGAAATATGTATATAGTTTAGTCCTATATGTGCCGTGCTATAAAGTATTATCTTACGTACAATCCACTAAGATTTGGTTACATTAATTTAACTTCTTTGACCTCAGTAGCCCTGATGTAAATCTCTTCAACAGCTTGCTCTCCTTCAGCTGCTGGGGGATTCTGTAAGGCCTTATCACTGCAGTCTTTGTACTCTTACCCTGAGGAAAGCTGCAGCAACATTGATTTCAAGTAGTAGGAAAACATCTGCTTGGGCATTACATTTACTTCTTTGGATTCAGCTCAGCTAATGAGCTGGCTGCTTTCATGTAAATCAAGTCAACCCCAAACAGTTAATGCTTTTATCAGGTGAGCAGTGCTCTGGAGTCTCTTTGAAGGTGGGGCCACATTCACTTCAGTGGCTGAAAGTTGCCCATATAAACACCCCATCTCAAAGATGTTGTTCTGTTTTTCAGACAGGCTTACAGTTGTTGAGAGGAAGCATGCCACTGTGCCAGGTACCAGAAGCCAGACCAATTTACTTTGAATTTGGGAAAGCGGGGGGAAGAAAGAAAACACCTAGCAAAAATCCCATGAGTGGTTTTGGAGACATTAACAAAATAGAAAGCATTAAAAGCTGAGATCACATCTGGGATTTATCATTGTGTTTTGATAAACCTTTGGGCTTAGCTAGCACTCGTTCCTTCACTAGGGATTCAGGGAAATTACAGCACACGTGTTCTCAATGGAGTTTGTCAGATCAACTTTATACTTGAGTGTTTTTGACTGATTAATTACCCATATAGACAAGTGAGGATTTCAGAAAGGTGACTTGTTAAGAAACTTAAGCATGAGAAATACTGCTGGGGAGTGTGACAGTAATTTGAAGAATGGCAATTGTTAGTTTGTTTGAATCCTATCTAAACCAACTTCAGTGTCTTCTTATAGAGTAATATGTAAAATATTACTCTATAAATATGTAAAATGTAATATGTAAAATATTACTCTATAAAATATATAAAAGTTGCTTTGTTGTTTTGTTTGAATACATTTATCTTTCTGTTACTATATATGCTCTGCCTTTATGTTTGTTTAGAAACCTTTTCTTTTTCTGTTGGTAAAAGAATAGCAGAGTTGGCATGATATTGAGTTCTTATGTCACACTTAGTGTTTTGAAAGTGCTTTTCTTCTAAAGCTTAAAATGTGAAAAGCACAAGTGGAAGTCCATGTTCATTTGCTTATCCCCCATGACCCTTCATGGCCTTTCAGCATATGTTCTAGGTCACAGTCCTGCATGAGTACATGCCTTCTGTAGTGTTGCTGCATGTTTCCATCTGTCGGTGTTTTTAAACATGCAGTTCCCATAAAGTTGAGAAAACCATTCATATGACTCCATGGAAATGACATGTCATTTTCTGCAACTTTGACGTTATTAGTCTTTGTATCTTTCTTGAATTTCACAAGATGCAATTTGGTCTTTTGCTCAGATAATTTATAGAAGATACTGAACAGTATTTAGCACAGATCCATTCACAACCTTGTTAGAAATATCTTCATGGGGGGATGAGTACTTAAGAGCAAGTAGGATCTGAGATCTGTTGGTTAGCTAGTTCTATATTGATTTTACATGTACTTTGTTGATTTGAATTCAACCTGGAGAACTTAAATATGATATCAGACTACGAATCTCTAATGCTATGTTTGGAATCTCAGATCAAACTGTAGGTTCTGTTTTGCATAGAGTTATAGTAACTGGCATGAACAGTGCTACTGGTTTTTACACTTTTTACCTACATAACACCTATCACATGTTGAAATGCCTTACTAAGAATATCACCTGTGTCAAGTATACTTTTCCTCCCAGGGCTTCAGTTCACCAGTAGCTTTTTTCTAAAACTTTTTTCTGCTTGCTTAGGTAAGAATAGCCGAGGGAAAAACATAGCTAATGTGGTATTGCATACAGTTAAATTGCAGGCTTGGTGACAATCACATCATATCTCTTTTAATCTATGCACATTCCATTATGGGCTATTTTGCTTTTGTAAGGAAAAGAACATTTATGACTAAAAGTGCCAGGCTACCATGAGAGAAGTTAAAAATATTATGTGAAAACATAAGCTCTTTGTAACTGCAGATACAATAATATCAGCTGCCTTGTGTGGGCCTGGCAGCAGCAAAGGTAAGTGACAGAGTACAATGAAATGTTAAATTAGCCTGTAAGGGGTTCCTAAGGACAGAGGATGCATTTTATTTAAAGAAAGTAACATTGTATCTCATGCCAAACTGAGGTAATTTCCTTCCACTTTCTATACTTCCTATGTTTCCAGATTTATATTTTTTTATGGCATTTGCCAGAGCTCACCTTAAGAAAGCATTACTCAAATAAAGTTTAAAGGAAATATTTTTTTTCTGAATCCAGACCCATAAAGAATAACTACTGTATGTTTTTTTTTTTTTTAAAAAAAAAAAAACTGCTTAATTTTACTACTAATTATGCACATAAGCCGAATAAATAGATCACTGTTGCTATGTTGAATAGAAAATTCACACATTGCTGCTTACAGCAATGCACTGCAATTGCCTCCTCTATCACTAACCCAACTAAGGAATTTCTCATCATGTAATGTTGTTTGCCTTTCCTTGGAAGCCAAAGCAGATTGTGTGAAACAGAACATACACATGATCCCATTGACTGGCAGAATTATTATTTTCAGTGTCTGCTTCAGTCAGCTACTCAAGAACTCAGCTAGTTCTTTTTTAGGAAGAAAGGGGCTTTAGTTTAATTGAATTTACTTAACATGTATAATTCAGTGACTCCAGAAGGATTGCTGGCAACACTGATTTTCATAAATGATTTCAAAGGGAAAAGGCCCAAAATTTACCCAGCCTTGCCTGGATTCACAGGGGCATGTGCATGCGTAAATTTAACAGTAAGGTGCCTCTTTTAGTCATAAACCCAGCACATTTCCACTGATAAAGCTTTTTTTCAGTGGCTAAATCTGCTGGAGCACCCCATAAGTCCTGGAAGCACTGGTGTATGCACTCGTTAGACCAAGCAGCAGCAGCAGCACACGTTCTCTTGCAGCGCACCCTTCCTGCCCTTCTGGTGTAGGTTCTTGTAGGTACTTGTTCTCCCACTGCTTTACACAAGCATCCAGTTTAGATATATGAATTCTGCTAGGTGGTAAGACAAATGCTGGTGAGTTAATTGAGTCCTTTGTTTCATATTCCCAAACGCGTGGAAACCTTTCACAGTGCTAGACTATTCAGACCATCTCTCTCAGCCAGCAAAAATACACACAATGAAAACTGAAGAAGGCAAGAAAGCAAGCTGAGACCTCACCGAGTCCTCTGTCCCTCTCTGTGAAAGATGCAGAACATGACTGAAGTCTGATATTCCTGGAAGCGTGTGAAGATAATACAACTCTGCATGACAATAATCACACAATCGCTTTTTCTAATACTAGAGAAATAGGTTGTTGTGATTTTTGCTGTTGTTTGTTTGTTCATTTTTTTTTTTTTCCCCAAGAAAAAGCCTGATTGCTATCTTTATTTCTCTCTCAATTTGTAGTTAGTAGCCAGCAGATTCCTCAACTATGTTCTGGTTTTCCTTATTTACAGAAAAGTACACATGGTCCTGTCTATCATCTCTTTTCTGAGTATGCAATTTTATCCAAGAATATTTCATGGCAAATTACAAATCCAAATGAGTCACTGATTTCAACAGTGACCCAGATCTGTCCATTTTATGTGGAAGAACGTTTTGTACAAATATTTTTCTTGGTTTCATTAATTCCCAGAGCATGGGTTCCTCCCATTCAATGCCTTGAGGACTCTGAACAGGTGGACTGCCTGTTGCCTTTGGCCAAGGCTGTAAGGTGAGTGTCAGCAATGCTAAGGTCACACACGGGCAAATCGTGTCAATCAGAAAAGATAACGCTGCCCATCGTGATGAGAATTTTGTCATCTATATAGCATAGAAAGTCCCAAATTGCACCCATACCCAACAGAAAATTCTGTAGTTGGTGTTTTCCTTATGCCACTTAACAAGTATTAAGTCTTGTGGTTACATTTTGGAAAAGTTTTTAGTTCCAATGGTACGAGCCTGGTAAGTGCCCAAGATGTCTTAGACTGCCACCTCTCAGTTCTGCATCTGCAGTCTGAGACAAAAATGTTTCCTCTGAATTTGTCAGTGTTTTTCTGGTCTGCTTCTTCATGTGCAGCAGATTTGGATGAGTATTACTGGTTAGATCAGCAGAAAAGGCTTTATTATTATTATTATTTTCTTTTTAATTGCATAATTCTCCTATCAGTTTATACTAACTTCTTCCCATAAAATTTCTTCTGCATGCCAAATTGTTGATCATTTTCAGAAAGGATGGCTTAATGATCAGGAAAACCTTATAAGGTATTTTCCACAATGGTTTAGAGAAATGCACTGATTTGTTTAATTAGATCTCCATTTCTTCAAATAAATATTTTGTCCTTGTTCTAAAACTAGGAATCAACTCTTGCTGTAATCACAATGGTCTATTGATACAAATGACTCCAGATCTGTAGGAAGGCAGCTTTTGTTTTACTGGCTAATATAGCAAAAAGGTTTTATTTTTATATTTTTTTCCAGCCATATTATTTTCTCTGGGGAAAAAAGAAAAAAAATAAAATCTTAAAATCTTAAAAATCCTAATAAGGAAAGTGAAGAAATATCAAAAAGGTGTATGAACAATGCAAAATAATTTAAAATGTAAATGAAAAAAATGCATTCTATTATTTTTTTTTTTTTAAAAATAAGGATTTTTTATCTGTACATTGTACTGCACCTTCCACCCACTTTTGTATAAAGAATGAATATCAAATATCAAGGAGGATCCTCTTTCTTATTCCTCCAGAGCAGAGAATGAATGTGGATTTCACTCAAGACTGACAAGACCAGAGGCCATTGCAATGCTTTCAGGTACTTTGAAATACCAGTTTAAATGCAGTCCAAGTTACTTGCTTTTCAGTCTTGCTGAAAAATTACTTATTCCCAGGCAATACATGATCCCATTGCATCATTGGTACATCTCTGCTCACTTTTGCCCTTTTGTATAGCACATTTTCTGTTTTCTCATTTGTTCTTTGGACATTTGTATCAGACAAGTGAGGCTGTTGAACCGCACAGACAGTCTGAAGTGCCAAGGTAACCACTGTTTTCCTTGAGTGCACATTGGGTCTGCTATTTTATTTTAGAAAATGCAATATATTATTGTTTCTAATTCTTCAGTGAAACTCCTGCTACAGCTAATGAAACCAATATGTTTATGACATTGAAAGTGTTAAGAAATTATATAAATGATGTAAAAGTTATAAGTGATATGAATTGCATGTAAGAGAATCCTCATGAGATTAATCTCATTGAAATCATGGGGAGTGTGTAGCATCTCCTATGAGCAGTGTAAGTGTAAGCAGAGTCAGTCCATTATGAGCAGTGTAAGAAACTGAAACCCATTTGATATTACAGGATCTACAGGTCCTGGGGTCATGAGTTCTGTAGGTGGAGTTCCTGTTTTTCATGGTGCAAGGACATGGTGCATTGCCAGATCCCACAGATAACTGTTTCAAAGAAAAAGTTTGCAAGCTGTTTTCCTTTGGTCCTTTGCATGCTTAGATGCACTGCTATAATGAGAATCTAGCAGATACAAGCTATTCCTTAAGAGGGCATTTAAATATATTCTATTTAACTTTTCCTCTTATTCCTTTTGTGATTGAAAGAAACTCTGTTTGAGTCCCAGAATGAAAACTTGTACCTTTTTGGATGGTATACTCGTTTGAGTATTTCTCAATAGAAGTAAAAAGTAAAAGTAAAATTAAAAGTAAAATTCAGGATAGGACTGAGACCTCTTGTTGGGATTCTGTGAAGGTCATCTGTCATAGTTGCTACTTACTGTCCACACTGATATTCTGAGCAAGTGGGGTACTTAAAGAATATATGATACTGTTTAAAAGTAGAGCTACATGGCTATAGATATATTCAAGCAATTTCACCCATTCATGGAAATAAAAGAATCCAGTGAGCAATGCTATTAATTGCTGTTTAAAAATATATAAATTAAGCAATATATTAATAGAAAAGAGAGCACTCTGCACCACATAAAAATCCAGTAACTAAAAGCAGATTACCAGAACTCACAGCATAGCTAGTAGAAGATAGAGGGAGATCATGTACTTTAAATTCTCTTTCCTTTCTTTTATTCATATATTTCTTTATTTTAAAAAGCAAGATGATTATGTCTAGTTGCTATTAGCCAAGTTTTCCAGTTTTCCATCTTTATTCCCCTGTGAGGAAAAAGAAAAGAAAAAAAAAAAAAAAAAAAAAAAAAAAAGCAAGCTAAATGATAAATGGCTTTATATTTGCATATATGTGTTTAAGACTCAGAAAGCTATTTTTAGGTCAAGTCATCCATAATACTAGAAAGACCTCTTTCTGGTGCTTCTAGTTGACAGAATCAAATCCAGATCTAAAATCCAAGGCTTTTTCTCATGTTCTGTGATCTGTGTGATCTGTAGCAATTGTTTTTTGGGTGCAGATTTTTATAGTTGGCAAAGGAAGACACCTCATGTGTCCTATTTCTTTCAGGAAAGCTGACAAGTAGATTTGTCCAGCATCAAAATTCAATCAGGTGCTGCAACCTATTTCATCTTGCTTGTACCACCTTTGTGATGATTTTTGCTAGTTTGGAACCCAAGTCTGGCCTGTACTGAAGTTTGACGATTTTCACATTCTTGACAGAACAAGTTGTAAAAGATTTTAAAAGGATATGCTTATCAGAGAGTAAACTGTATTGAAAAATTTCATGCCTTCATCCACTAATTCCTTCTTTTCAAGTCAAATTTCATTTTGAATCCATTACAGTAGCAGGTTTTTTTTTTTTTTTTTTTGCTGACTGCTCTTTGGAAAGACATGAACCCTCACTTGAATTTTTCCTTCCTTTCCTTGAGTGAAGATGACTATGAATTCTGAGGACTTCGGATTGCAAAGAGTCAATGCTTGGTTGTTTCTCTGAGGAATGTGGAGACTTTGCCATCCAGCTCACAGTTCAAATTTAGAGCATATGGAAATGACCAAAATTTTTAATGATAGATAAGCTCACAGTCAAGTCATTTCAGTCTATGTCATTTCAGATGATCATGTTGCGGAAAGGACACTCACTACTGGAACTAGCTGTCACCCTTGTCACTTGTCTCATGAGAGGTCAAACACTACTGGTCAAAGACAGGCTGCATCTGAAAACTGTGCTAATCCCTTGCACAGTCCCCTGGTAGTATTTGACTTCTGTGGCAGGAGAGCTGGGATCTGCAGACAGAAAGGATCTATTATGATGAACTTACCCATTGTCAATTTTGCTCATATAGAAAGGGAGGGAAGGGAAAAGGATCAGAGCCCTCAGAGCCCACCTTAAAATGACTACATAATATGCTTGCTAAATCTGCTTCAGAATTTGTCTCTGCTTGAATCACATTGGTAAATTCCAGGGAACCCTGATAAGAGAATTTTATAATACATGGAAGGTATCTGGCTTATATGTAAAATATATTTATTTTCAAAATTAATTACTTTACACCTTTAAAACATCCTTATTTTGCTATCACTGAAACTGCTCCTTCCTGGAAGGTATGAGCTGCTTCCTTTCTAGTGGCAACATTCCCATTGATTTTGGACATTTGGAATAACACTTCTAATCCTTACCATGTTTACTCAAAAGTTATATTTTGTTCTGATAACAAAGTCATCCTTTAATATAGAAATCAAATAAATACTGTATAATTTAAACACCTTCAAAACAATGCTGGGAAAAATAAAAAAAAAAAAAAAAGAAAGAAAGAAAAAAAAGGAGAAGAATGAGTGGGGCACTATATATGATTTCATTCATATATGAATCCCACATTCTACATATTCAATTTACAGGTAGTGGAATGTTCTGAAGGGTAAGATGCACTTCTTAATGCTCACATGAATCAACAGTATTAATCTTGTGATTATTCTAAATCAGAAAAGGTAGGAAAAGATATGTTATTCCACATATTGCTCACATTTTTCTAAGAAAAACTTAGCCCAGTATATCACATATTGGTGAAGCAGCATCAGAAAATTCTGTCTGAAGAGGTATCTTTGAAAATGTAAACCTATTAAATGACTAAATTGACTTTAAATTGTTAGTGCCTCATTGAGCCATGTTCTGTTCTCCATTTCAAAGCCTTGCCAAGTTCACGTAGGTGTGATGTGAATCAGAGGCCTTTTTCTACCTCAGCTGCTTTCCTGAAAACTGTCGTTTCATCCAGTGGAAATCACTGTGCTGGTATTGCCCTGATAAAAAGGAGGACAGATATTCAAGATTCAGATATCTAAATTTGGTTTTAAAATGACCCTGATGACCAGCAACTTAATTCTAGCACTGAAAAGAGTCTCTAGTTCTCAGCAACTTCCAAATGTAAAACAGCTGGGGAATAAAAGCCTTACAAATACTACAGACTATAGGCATGGATGGGTGTAATGCTTCTGACTGTAATGCGAGTGTACCTGATTTTCAGCAATAAGTATGACTCTCTGCATGCTAGGTTTGCTGGACTAACATTTGAAATATTAATTGCAAACAGTGACATTTTTTTTGTGTTCCATTACACTTTGATTTAGCTGTTGAAAAAAAAATACTAAAAGATTGTGAAGTGTTTACATTAAAAACATAGAAGAAAAAATAATGTGCTACTGACCATCATTCATGCAGCTCAACAGTATCATACTAAGTTGTGTCTTCCCTTGAAAAATTCTGGAGAAGAAGCAGGTCTGACAACCTATTTATTAATATGAATGTACTGTGTGTGTGCACAAGAATGACCATAAGTTCTTAAAATATTGAAGAAACTGCAAAGAAGTTTGGACAAATGATGAACAACTGAAGAAGTGATTTATTCTAGGGACACTGGTTAAAAGGGAATTTCAGTATAGTGGGAGGATGGGAGTTTAATAAATGCATAGGCTGTATACACAGAAACATCCAGAAAAGTATGTCATTGAAGGGAAAACAATGAGATACTGAAAACTGATGTGTGTTTTTAACCTTCTCCCATTCCATTCCATTCCACTCCACTCCGCTCCGCTCCACTCCACTCCACTCCACTCCACTCCACTCCATTCCATTCCAGTGGTTTTGCTTCCTAAGAGGCATGTGTGCACATCTGGTTGGAGGAGAGAGATTAGGCTGAAAGGACACCTCTCTAGCTATGACTGAGGGAAATAAAACCAGAACACATTTCAAAAGCATACTGAATAGATTATCCATATGGTTTCAGTACATTTCATTCGTTTTCACAGACAGAAAACAAAAAACTTCTTTTACAAGCCAATATTCAGCTCTGGGGTTTAGAGACCCTAAGTGTAGAAATATCAAGACATGACAAAATATGGAGTATGTGAGCTGGGCAGAATAGTCAAAACACGCTAGTTCACCCCAGCACACCTGACATTTAGGCTCATTGTTCACTTCCCTTCTCTAGTCTTCCTTATAATACATAAAGCTGTTTTCCAAGATAACGGACTCTGTCACTGATTCATTTTAAACTATATGGATGCATACAGTGTGACTATGACCCTTTCATTTTAATCTGTTTTTGCCTTTAACAGACTGATCCTAAAAAGTACTTTGGGATACCTTTAGAGAACTGAATCATGAAATCATTCAATTTTTCTTACTAAGTCTGCCAACTGATAATGCCTGGTTAATCTACGGTCAAAGTGTGATTTGTATTATGAACTCTGTTTTGCACAGACTTCTAGGAAAATGGGATGGGGAACAGAGAGACAGCAGCATAATTGGGCAGAATGGCACAGAAATATGTTTATCTAAAGTCTCGAAGCTAAGGACCATTTTGAGTAGTGAAGTTTTGTTTTATATACTATGTATATTTTTATATCCACCTCTCTCCTATTATTTATGAGTCCTGTAATGTGAGCTTGTTGCATCTTATGTAAAAGTTTGCTGCAAATTCTTTGGTATTTGGAATCTATGTTCCTGTGAGCTTCCTTTAATTAAAATACTCTGTAAAAATAAATAAGTTCTGGATATAGAAAAAAAAAAATAAAAAAAAGCATATAGCTATATAGAAAAGGTCAGAGTGAAACAGTGGACCTATTCCCCCTCAAATTCTGGGCAGGTTCTCTGTCAGATCTGGATCTGAACTCCATGATTCACAGCTTGGCCTGTGAGTCAGCTGCTGGTAGCCAGCAGTCTAAAAGACAGTGTAATGGTAGAGAAAATCTGCCTAGAAAATGCAGTGTAGTAATCCTATGGCTGCCACCTTCCTTCCTCATCATGGGAAGCAGAAGGCAAAATAGATATGGCTTCCCCATTGCCCTAGTGGTTGGAGGCACACTATCCATCATACTCAGGTCTGTTGTAATGTTTCAGGTTTACTATTTTTGTTTAAGAATGTCAAGTTATAATGTTTGTTTTTGGAGAGGTCAGCATAGTTTTCAATGAATGTCAGAAATTTCTTATTTCTAAAATCACCCCCAGTATTAAAACCAGCTACTACCTTTTGGAAGCTAAATTGTGCCCAGGATCATGTGGCCTTCTGTGAGTTAATGGTTTTGAAAGAACCACATACTGGTCAGGGTGGTACTAAAAGTGCAGCCTGAATTTAGGCTGTGGTTTTCATTTGTTTCCCTGAACCATGAGGAAATTGTTTTCTTTAAGCACCAAAAAAGAAAGAAAGAAAAAAAATGCACTGATGAGTTTTGCTGTTAGCTTGAGGCACTGTTGTATCCAATGCATTTTGAGGCCCTGTACCATAGCATACATTGGAAGTTTCCTAGGGGCTGCATTCGTAATTCTTACTGACCATTGCAGGCAGAAATCTGCTGGGACAAAATTTTTAGCATTATTGTCATTTCAATTGTTTATCAGCCCATTAAACTGAAAAGCAATTTTCACATACTTCCTAATGCACAAAGGCATATTTATTATTATAATTGTATTATGATAATTATTACTATTAAAAGCATCTGTTAAAATTAATAATGTCAGTTTCAAAAGTTGCCAATGAAGAAATGAAGTTGGAAATGTAACTAATTCCATCCTTTAATCATGTCTATTTTAAATCTAGATTTAGAGCATTTTTTTTCAAATGATTTAATATCGTGATTTAAATAACTTGTAGATATGCCTTAATATATGCCAGTTTTATATTGTCTGTGAACAATTTGCATTTCTCATGAAGAAAGTTATCAAATATATTTTTGAAAAATACTTGACTTTACCTTGTTTTCTAATAATGCATTAATTATGTTGGATACTCAAAATTCAGACTGTTTTGATTGTATATGCATGAAATTATGTATATTTCAGTACCCAGGTCTTAGCAAAGTAATCCTGATATGCTTTCCTAACCTCCTGAATAGAACATAAACGACAGGAGTAAGCAGTTACTTTGGACCATTTCACCCCCAGAAAATTAAGACTTACAGAATATTTTTTGTTGTTTTTTTTTCCTCACAGAAATTGGATACCTCATGTGTCTTGCCTGGTAATTTCTGACTGGTATCAGAATTAGCTCAGATACCTTTCATTTCTGTTTAAAGAAATGCATAAGCTTGTTATTGAAAAGTTGTGGGTGGTTTGGTTTGTAAATTTCTTCTTCTAAACAAATCTGTGAAATGATCAGTCAACCACTGTATATTGCCCAAAGTCTCACAATTCAGCACTCAAACAACACTTTATTCATACAGAGCCCTTCTGTGCTCTATAGGTGACAGTGCCTGAGGAGGTACACTAAGGGAAACAGAAGGCTCCCTTCCACATCTCTAATGTGTTTGGCTGCAGACAGTGCTCGGTAAGATGCCTTAAAATGGTGTGAGAAACAGTGTGGCAGTTGTGTATTTTTATGTAAGAGTGTTTATTTTTAAAGCCTAAAGGAAAGGAGGTAAAGATTTCCTGTATCTCATAAATACAGCTAGGTCACTGGATAGTATAACCTTGTGGTTGTCAGAGAGGAAATTCCATGTAACTTTATGTGATTATTAGACTCTGTCTCTCAGCTTGTTTTCATCATCTCATGAAAGGCTGTCAGGAGAAAAGTGAAAGGTTAAAGAGAAGTTAGGGCTCAGTCAGGGATGTGCTGAATGCTTTACATATCCCCCATTCCTCCAAAGAAACTAATGGAAAGTAAAGTTCAGCTTTTCACAGCAGGTGCTATGCACCTCCGAAGATCAGCAGAGTTTCACTCTACTCCTTGTGGTCTTCATGAAATGGCAAAAAGATGATAAGAGATACAATCTAATAATCACTGGAGGTACACTAAGTCATGAATTTAAGACATCCATTAAACACTAAGGTGCTGAGGGAAATGGTTTTGGTGATAAAATCAATCATTCTAAATAAATGTAAGATGATATGCCAGTAGAACATATCAAGGCAAGAATATACAAGCAGGACTGCATTTTAGATAGAAGCATACATGAATAATAAAGATCATGAGGAACAAATAAAGATCTTGTGTTAATCTGTGAAAATAAATGAGTATTAACCCCAATGCATTACCTGAAAGCTCATCTAGGAAAGGTCATTCTATGTTCATAAACTGCCCTCCAGGCTGATTTAGAATAGACACAATATTTTTCATGCATCTTTATACCCATGGTGGGTGCTGCAGTTTTTAGCTTGTTAGCTTTATTTTGGAGCAGGTGTCAGGATGCTACCCGCAGATTATTTTGAGACACTGGGGAAATTTTCATCCCACTGAAGTCAGGGAAAATTCTGCCATAAAAATTTAGTCAGTCCAGATTTTATTCTAAATGTTCCAAGGTGCTTAATATTGGCTCAGATTTTTTAAACAAGAGTAAATGAAAAATCTGGAGTCTGTGTGGTGTATTTGGCCTATTTCCAGCACTGCCATAAAATGACTTGGATGACTATTCAACAAAATATATCTTATAGGTTCTCTGTATTCAGATAATTGATGGTCAATCTATCAGTATCTAGCAATATTTCAAATTATCTATAACAAATTTATTTATTTATGGTGTTTAGCATTATGCTTTTATTAAAATAGTAAATAAATTGCAACACATGGCAGGAATTACAAGTAGTGTTTTCCCTTCCAGTGAAATATGCTGCTGATAGAATTGTGTACATATGATGAACTTTATCCAATTGTCCACTGCCAAGATCCTACCAGTGTTGCTAAGATACCTGCTAATAACATCCCTGCAATCCATGTAGACTCATAATATTTCAATAATTTTAGTTTGACAGCTAGATTATTTTCACTGTGTGTTGAAGAATTAAAGTGTTTCTGCCTCTCCTTGCCTCTTCAAAATACCAAACTAGCAGTGCAAATGGATATTTTCTCTTCTCTGACAGAGAACTCAAATAGGTTTATTACAGTTTCTAACAAATGTGGTGTTTTAAGACAGTAAGACGGGAACACCGGGACAATTGAACTCATTAGGATGATAATAACCTTTCATTTTATGAGTGAAAAATTGGGAATATTTAAATTTATAGGTATCACAGAACAAAAAAGTGTAAACAATTAATTGTATGAGCCAAATTTTATATCAGATCTTGTAAATCCAAGAGCCTTAATCAAGAAAGGATCTAGATTCCTGTGAAGAATTTAACTCCTATCTGATATTCAAACATGGAAAATATATTTTGCTTGTCTGTTGTGTTTTGCAACATTATCAAAAAACTCCCTTCATTAGCGAAAAACTCCCTAATAAATTACATAACACAAAAAGTAAGACTGTGACAGAAGACGACAAACATTGTCTGTTCAAAACGCAAAAATAGTCTTTACTGAAAATACACTTAAATGATATACTAAAAGAGCTTGTATCTGGGATTTCACTTCAAACTTATCTGTACAGAGTACATTATACTTAGGGAAGTGACTAGAAATAAATATGCTATGGTTACCATTAAATGTTCCCATTTGCCAACAGTGACCACATGAAGCATCTGAGATCACAACTGTTTCCCCTACAATTACAACAAGATATATATTTGTGGTAAGCTTGAGGTAACAAATGAGAATGTTCCTTGTATGTGATTTCCACAGTACTTGGACTCATGGCTGGAAGAAACAAAAAACAGGAATCACACTCAAGGCTTGATTGGGAAAAAAAATAGAGATGAAAAAACTTTTTACCTTCAGCTATTATTTAACTTCTACTTTGTCTAAATAGAAATGGATATATCCAAGCAATGCAAAAACAAGGGGAAAACTATGAGAAACACTAGTAAAGAAGCTACACATCCTGTAATCCCTTGAGATACTTCCCAGAGTCTTATGCACTATGATAAAGAAATCTCCTCATCATTAAAAGTGTGTCAAGTAGGTCCCTCACATTTAACTGTGATTTTCATATGCTGCCAGCAGAGATTTGTGCTCTTAGTAGCTACATTTTTCATGAGAAAGAGGTCTTCTCTCTGCATGCATTTCTTTGACTCAAAATATTGCTTTAGGCAAAGAGCTGCTCTTTCCAGGTTACACTCTCATAAGGAAATGAAAAACAGCTCATGTTGTAATAAGAACAGGTTTCTGATGTTTTCATCTTCTGGTGTCCCAGAAATACCAAGAAATCAGCCTCTTCAAAGGTAGGTACAGAAGGAAAAAAACAGGGAAAAATGTTTAGTCCAAGGGGTGAGTGAAGCTTCATTTAATCTCAACCAATTCAACAGTTCGTCAGTCTTCTTGTCTCCTATCAGCAGAAAGTTAACAGATGTGCTGTGATAACTTGTCTTTGCCAGTCATGCTGATTACAGGTACAAGAAATTATTTTCATTTGCCATTTTGCTCTGACTTGAACCTAAATACCAAATAAAAAAATAAAGCCATACAATGACATGAGAAGCAATTATATCATATACAAAAGACAGAAAGGATTGTGTGGGCTGAATGTATTGAACTATAACAGACAGAAAAAAAATGTATGATTGCTAGATTCCACTCTAAGCCTTAATGTCTTGACCACCAAGGAACTCAGAATTACAGTTCTGAAAATTTCTCTTTTTATTATGTAGAAATTTCCTTACACAACAAACAAACAATTATTTGGGTAAATAACTACACAGATCCTCTGTATTCAGTTGGATAATGTACTAACTTTTCTCCTGAAGAGGCAGTGGTACAATTAAATATGCACAGTGATGCTAAACACACTAGATGTTCCTTTAGTATTCACAAGTGCTCTGAAGAGCCAGCACGCCTCTGCTGAGGCAGGATAAGGTCTGGAGGTGAAGCTGTACAGAGAATTAGCACTTCCAGCACTGTGCTGTGGTTAAGAATGCTGTGTTGCACTGAGCTGCCTAGGCAGACATTTTTAAGATCTCACTAAAGGATTTTAAAAATCTGTCTCACTCCAGGAAGGCTTTATGACTGGAATAACTGAATCTGACAATTTTACTAGCTTGCATTCTGAAATGTTGGCTCTTTCCAAAGTTCAGTCACCTTTGCTAGGTGCATTACAGCAGATGAACAAACTATAGAGGAAGGACTAATGCTCAGCTATGACTGTCACTTGATGATTTCTTTATTTTTCATATCCTGGGGATGTGCACAAGTGTCTCTTACTCTAGCTGGCTACAAGATTTTATACAAGCATAAATGATTTTCATCATAGACTGGAAGCCATATGGGTTAAGTTTCATGATTCATATTCTTTGGCAGATCTCCACTGAAAGTAAGACCTCCAGACAACTCTTGTTCAAACCAATAACAGGACTATAGCTTCAGTAAAATATTAGATTTATTTCCACCAATAGATTTATTATTTTTGTATGCTGAAGTTTTCTATTTATCTCCCAGCAGGATAAAATAAATAGGTATGAAATAACCACTCCCTTAGCTCTAGTGCCAAGGAATATAATGTATATCTCCAACCAAGTGGCACCCTGCCTTTCCACAGGTCTGCTGAATTATTTTACACCATTCATTGCCTTTACGGAAGATTAGCCACATGCGTGTCATTAATTTCACATAGCTTTAGGCATAGGACTCCCACCCATGTATGCTGTGATTCAAGACTTGTACTGCTCTTATGAAGTTCAATGCAAAGGGGAAATCTTTGGTTTTAAAGTCCAGATTTAATCTTAAGAATCACCTCTGTAAAAACAGCATTGTGTGATCTGAATCTGTGTATCAATAGTTTGCATGCAATGTTTTCTCAGTGTGTATGCAAGAAAACTGAATAAGTAAAAGTAAACTGAATATAGCTAAGGTTTCTTTTGGTGATTGGTAGCAGGTAATATTCCAGATCATATTTCTTGTACTCATTACACATACAAAAGTCCAAATACATTTAAGTGGGCTTTTGAATACATAGGAAATGGCATGCAATTAGCTTCTTCCGTTGCATTGTTGAAAGATATCATAACAATGTGATTAATAAAAATACTTACCAGACTTCTAATGAAACTCTCTCTCATCCACTGTAAAACACATTTGAGGCATTTGTAGGCACTGTAGGCATTTGAGGCACTGTAAAACACATTTGAGGCATACTGAATCCACTGTAAAACACATTTGAGGCATTTGACATGTATTTTGAGTGTTGGGTGTTTTTTTTGTTTGTTTGTTTTTCTGGAAATTTCAAATCTAGTACAGGAAACATTAAAAAGAAGACGGCCTTGAAGTAATAAACCAATATAAAAATAGTTTGCTCTCTGAATAACCTATAGAATATACATGATTTACTCATCTAGTGTTGTAGCTGTGAGCCATGTAAAGAAGTAAGTCATTGTAACAAAAATATAAATTAATAAAAAGTGCTTCACTTATTTTTCATCCCAATATTGTATTAGATTTATTCATGTCTGTGGTCATGACTTATAGATTTAAGTGCAAAATCTCCAGTAATCCTGACCTGACCTGATCCATTGCTGATTTCAGTTGAGAAGATATATTTCTTTTAAGAAAAGATGACTGTAATAGACATGCTTCCTAGTTAAATAGTTTGGAGATATGAGGAGAATATAAAAACATGTTGAATTAAAAAAAAAAAAAAAAAAAAAAAAACTTTGGATAGGCCTGTTAAGTACAAACCTAGCCATGGCATCAGTACAGTGATGGATAACATGCTTATGATTAAAGAATTACTGTGTGCTCTGGGCAAGTATACTTATTCTATTATTTTAAAAACATATTTCAAATAATTTCTTGAATTTGAAAGGTCAGACCTTGGTACTTAGCCCAGCAAAGTAGGCTGCACAACTCAAAGTACTTTTGGCCCTTAGTAAGGACTATCTGCAATAGGATGATATTCTATCTCTGAGCAGCCCATTGGAGATCCATGCAGTGAACAGAAGAACCTCACATGTTTGCCAGGAGCTTCTGTATGGGTCTTGCTATAAACAGAAACAAACAATTCTAAGTTTCCACTGCAGTCACTCTAAAGCTGAATAATATGCTTTCCTTTTGGCTAGACACTTCAGATGTCTGCTCTCCTGAGAGTCACTGCTAGAATTGTGTTGGAGCACAGCAGTCATCTGGTGTTCTGTATTTGCATTTTGTGGGCATCTAACATGTTGTTTTTCCATCTAATCCTCTTCCATAAAGAAAATTTCAGTGATGTCTTACATAGCCTTTATAAAATGGTAGCCTGAAGAGAACACAAATCTACCTTCCAAAAGTAAAATGCTATAATCAATAACTTGAATACATTAGTTTATTATCTTTCTTTCTTTCTTTCTTTCTTTCTTTCTTTCTTTCTTTCTTTCTTTCTTTCTTCCTTCCTTCCTTCCTTCCTTCCTTCCTTCCTTCCTTCCTTCCTTCCTTCCTTTCTTCCTTTCTTCCTTTCTTCCTTTCTTCCTTTCTTCCTTTCTTTCTTCCTTTCTTTCTTCCTTTCTTTCTTCCTTTCTTTCTTCCTTTCTTCCTTTCTTCCTTTCTTCCTTTCTTTCAAACTTATTCAAACCATTACTACTAATGTTTGGTCAGAGAAAATAACTAACTGCAAAGTTACATTTTTTATTTTCAAGGAAGTCTGGTTTTATATAAAGATGATAAACACACATCTGGGCCTTCACTAATTTAATGTAGCCAGAATAACTGCTGCCCTGAAAAGCAATCTGAGAAAGACATTGTGTCAAAAAAAGTGGTTTGTCTTATGAAGAATACAATACATCATTTAAATCCAAAGCCACATTTTGAGTCTTTTTCTATTCACGTGTTCTGCCTGATGTTATATATATTTCTTTACGCATCTTAAATCAGTATAGTTCAGTTGGTGTGAAGCTAAAGCTACACTTTGCTATCTGTGGACTCTACAGTATGTTGTATATAACCTTACAAATGTAGTTGGAAACCAACCTTTGCTGTTCAAGGAAAATTTCTGGTTTCAATCACTCTCTCTTTACCTTGTTGTGTGCTACTATCAGCCACTGAAAGATACTTCTTCTGAACCCTGCATATTAAGTGTTGAATTCACCTCACACAGCTTCTACGGGGCACACAGTGCTTCATTTTGGATTCTCTGGTGTCTTCATGGTGATCTGGTGGTAATGTGACCTATTGGCCTTCATGGTCAAAGAAAAGCCTGGTCCAGCCAGGTTTGTATTTATCTGTCTCCCAAAAAATATTGTTTCTAACTCTAAATTTTATGTCATCTGGAAGGCAGAGCACTTCTAAAGGTTTCATAGTCACCACACTTGGAATATCTTTTTTTACCAACTACATTAAATAACAGTGAACTCAAGTCAAGTCATGTGAAATGTAAACAAACAAACACTTTTTCATAATAGCCAAAATACCCAATACACTTGTCAATTTTTATTGAGGTAAATATGTATTTCTACTTCATTGTCTTTATTGCAAGGCATTAGATTTCCCATTGTTTAGCATGCTTTATTCTTCAAGCAGCTTTCTTGACAGAGACCATCTTTATGTAGAACATTTGACATCTATGGATTTTAAAATTCTGGTGAGGATCTAGTCAGATATAATGTTGTTCTTGATATAGCTTTTCCCCAAAAACTCATTTACTTCTAGAATTAACTTATTTGAACATAAGCATCTCATCCCTCCAACTATAACAAATATTCCCTGACTGGTGATGCTTTGGAGGTGGGCTGTCATCTGCTGGACTTGAGCAGCTCCTTTGTTCATTGGAAATTTAAACAGTCTCCCTTTCTCTCCCCCATCAATCTTTTGCTGTGCACCTCCTGATGCACCTCCTGATCCTGTTTCCCTCCTCTTAAGTCATATTTTAAATTGATCAGTACCTTAGTGAATGCACTTGAAATAAACATCTTACTGGTATCAATATGTACAGTTCGTTGCTGGCTTTGATCAAAACATTATGGGTGACCACAACTTTCTGTCAAACTATACCTTATTCTTAGTCCTGTTTTTGTGTAAAAGTCTGGGAACATGGAACTAGTCAAGTTCTAGAATTGATCATGGTCATAAATTATTTGTGATTGACTCCTGATCAATATATCACCAGAATATTGCATAAAAATCTTCAGGAAATGCAACCAGTTTTCCTTTGTTGCCAAGTTGTAATCATCTGGCCAATATATCTCCTGCAACATCCTGACAGGCTGACTACTTAGGCCCAGACTGTCAGCCAAATGTCAAAACTAATGAGGAAGAAATTCCATAATGTGGTCAAGAAAGGAAGACAAACACAAACAAAAATCCCCAGAACTGACAAACAAACAAAAATGAAAGCATAATGTACAAATATGAGGAAAAAGAAAACTTATACTCTGTCCCTCAGCTCCTTGTAAATGTTAAAGAAAAGATGCTACCTTACGGAATTGTCCAATCTCTCTTACCATGGCCACTATTTCGCTCTTGCACTTTTGTTGATCTCACTAATGCCTCTTTGTGCAGCCCAGAGCAGATTAGGAGAGATGTGCAGTAAAGGACCAGTGCATCATGTTCAATCATTTCACCACTGGCAATTTACTGAATGTAATGCTGAAAAAGGATTTAAATCATTCAGCCTATCAGATTAATAAAAACTTTTTATACATAGTGCGTATTAATATTTTCTGTATACTGTAAGTAGTCTTTCCCCTTACCAAGCCCTAGACAGCATGGCTCAGTAGAAGGTAAATAGAGTTAATTGCATCTAGTTTTCTAATCACTGCCTAGTCTCCAATGTCTAATATCTCTGAATGCAAATTCATGTCCAGCTTTTAGCTTGAAACTCCCCCAAATTTGGTAGCTTTAACACCTGACTTTTTGTGAGGCTTATATGCAGCTTTGTTCTCATATATGTGCACTTTAGAGATTTATTAGCTTAACCACCCCCACCTGTATCTTGAGAGCTGCTTAACATGCAGTGCCAGAAAATGCAAACCACAGTGATCGTTTGTTCTGTGTTCAGAAGTGTAAACCTCAAGTAGAGACTAATAAGCTGTTACCTTATATAGGACATCTTTAAATACTTGGTGTTTACAACATAGTACTTGTACATATTTATGTAACTAGAGGTTTATTAGGGAACTCTATGCATCTTATAGCATTCACTGTTATAGGTTAATATGGTAGAAGTAGAAAGGAACTGAACAGTGTGTCCTGTGATAAAAGCAGCTTCAGGTTTCAGGATTACAGACTTCATTCTGAGAAACACTGAATTGTAGAATCATTCTGAACAAAAAATCTTGCTAAAATGCACAGCTAATCAACACCTATTATGATGAAACCAATTCTAAGAAGCCAAAATTAGTTCTGAAGGTTTTACTTTTGCTCAAGTGAAAAGTCAGGTGTCACTGTAGCATAAAGGATTTGGGGTTGATTTTAGCTCAGAATTTCTGTTTCTCACTTCACAATGGCATCCATGTGAGCACAGTGAGCCAAAAAGACCTAAAGTGTGTTGTAGGGTCCACAATGGTATTCTCGTATATTATTCTCTGTATATTATAAATATACATTTATAAATGTTTGCCTTGTAGCTTGATTTAAATGAAGAAAAACAAGATCTCCTTAGAGCTGAACAGGTACTGTTGGTGCTAAAACTGCTTTGTGTAATCCAGCCAGAAAAACACTCAGAGGAATTCAGCACATCAGAAGTTAAAATACTTTAGTAGTATGGGCTGTAAAGTGATAAAAAATATTCATAAGTATGTATTTCTTTCTTGTTCTTACTAATTGCAGTTTTAAGCTTACAGTAGTGGGTTTCACTCCTCCAGCCACCACATGTACGTGTGGGCATTTTGAGGGCCTGAAATTTTTTACACAATTGCCATTCAAAAATCATTTGAAAGGTTAGGTTACTGCTAAGGGCATCACCTTAAAAACAGCTTAAAAACAATAAAAATATTATCACTTCACAGCAGTAATTCATGTTTTAAAATACAAGCCATTTCTAGTCATCGAGAACACAAGAAAATTATAACTTTTGACTATTTTAACTAGTCATTCCTTCTTGACTTCTTTCCTTCCTTTCTCATATTTTGGAAACCAACTAACATTCTTCCTAAGAAAATTACCTAAAAACTGTTCTTGGCTAGCCATTGTGTGTGCCGAGGTTTCAATACTGAGAGCATGTTAATGGCCAAATTATAAACCTTTGAGAATTAGAACGCAGAAGACAAACATTAACAGACCCTTAACTGCAGTAGCACAAACCAAGCTGCTATAAATTATGGGGTGGTGGTGTTAAAAGCATTGGCTTCCTGGTATCTGGCACCCAAAACCTTTTCTTTTGGGTATATATCAGGCTGCAGAGAGGTTGCCACTTGCCACTTGGCCAGTATTCAGCTGGCAAAGCTGTTTGTTTAATGTTCAGGCCAATTGATGGCTTAGACCTGCAACCAAATATTTTATTGTCATGCCATGAGAAATATTTACCCATTTCTGTTTTCTTTATCTTTCCTACAGTAATTCATTCTCCTATCTAGGATTTCTATGTGAGACAATACTTGCCAAGTTTTGCAGCTATATGTATGAACAATTCTGACACATTATTTTAATGAGCTAATTTCCGTCTTTATAAGTATACATGCAGTCAGGATAGCTTCACAGATTTCTCATGGATCACAGGCACGTACTTGTGGTATGCCTTCTTGAGCATGAGCATGAGCACATGCCAGGTTTGATGCCAGGTTTGAAAGCAAGCTTTGAACACAGGCTTCTCAGAGACTTTGCAGTTGCAGCCTTCATTAAGCTGAAATAGTCAGTAAAAGTAATTTTTATCCCCTCTGCATTCTGATAGCTACACTATGACACAACTCTGTTCCTCTGTGCCTTGTACAGCTGTGATATAGCACAGGAATTTTAGCATTACTGTTCCTACATCCTGTTTCTGGCTATGTAAGCAGCTAAACTTTTGGATACAGTCAGCCAAGTCAAGAACATGGCTTTTAGCATGTGCCTTCTGAAACAGTAAGTTAGGGGCATACCCTCCATTCTTGGCTCTGCTCAAGTGAACTTATGCAAACTCTCTGGTACTCATGTAAAATGAAGGAAAAAAGCTTGCTTCTTTGTATGGGAGCCTGAAGCCAGGACTATCTGTAAAGGACGTGAATTGCACAGGAAGATGGTGTGGTGTATTGAAAAGAATGGAAACAGAAGCTCTTCCTGTCTTCCTGTTTATCTACCATGTTTTCTCCAAGTACAAGGCATTTGGAAGCCACACACATCTCACGTAAAGTAAGATTCTTCTACACACAGGGTTTGGGAATGATGCCTTAATAGTAGTTTCAACAGTTTCCCAGGATCAGAAGTTAAACAAGCAGTTTACACAATCAATGTGCTGTATTAGCACCTCCTTACTTGACACTCTGTTTTACTGCTTTGTTGGTTACCTGGTCAGACACCATAGATGCTCACCCACTTTTTTGTTTGCAAACCTGCTGGGCAAACTAGATTGCACTATGGGAGAAAAACTTTGTTGTTGTTGTTGTTGATTGGTTGATTTTTTTTTTTTTTGGTTGATTTGATATTGAATATAATCAGATGTGTTGCCAGTGAGCAGTGTTTTAAGTAAGGATGTACTGAAAATGGTGAAAAGGTCAGTTACTGAAAGGGCAATGAGTTGCACAGGAGAACAGTGTTGAAAAATTTAGGACAGTAACTCCTAAAACTTCTTGAATGTCATCTTCTGGAGCACATCTGGACTCCATCCATATAAACAATATTCTGATGAAAAGCCCTGTTCCCAGAATAGTTTGTGTCCTTAATTTGAGGGCTAGTAAAGGCCACAAAGAATTAAGTGTGATAAGCAGTTGCACTCTGCAGTCCCAAGGGAAGCTGTAAAAGTAGTAGGTCAGATTTAATTCCTGACTCCAGCACATAACAGATTGCCTGCTGTTGTTTTGTTTTGTTTTCAAAGTTAGTGGGGTGCAGAATTAAAACCATTGTCTTTAATTAGGAGAAACTTAAAACTACATCTTTCTATGAGGATTTTGTGGGAACACATGGAATAGCCACACATATAGGCAACAAAACACTCATTATTTGTAGCATGTAGCATTTACTGGTATTCTCAGTAAATGGGCAAAAAGTGTTGCAAACAGACATGGGAAATAGTAACATTTAATAATGACCATTGCACCCAATATATTCATACATACATTCACAGGGCAAATAACCAGTGCTACTTGATTAAGTACAGCAAAACAAATTCAGACTGCTTATAAGGAAAACATTACTTAATTGCAGCAATCTATTAGATTATGGAATAGCTTCCCAAGGGGAAAACAGGAAGCTTATTGTCTGAGTCATCCTAAAAGAGCTTCCATAAAGCCCTGGAAACTATAGTGAAGAAACAATAATATTTTGGCAGAAGATGGAACATATTGCTTAACATGTCTCTCTCTTCACTGCTATCTGTGCTTTGGTAATTTTGAGCCAGATTGTAAATCTGAAGGTTTGCATCCTCAGAGGCGAAGACCTGTAAATTTGATCTCAGTCTGATTCCAGTTTAAAACTTGACTCCAAAACTAGGAAGTCCAGCAGTAGACCAGGCTGCAACTTGCATAGGACCAAAAAAAAAAAAAAAAAAAAAAAGTCTTAATTTGAGAAAAGGATCTTCTCTAATATAGATATATTTTGCAAACTTTTAAGAATCTGAAATGAGCCAAAAGTAGGTAGGGGATAAAGATGTTGTTTTATGAAATTAGGTGAAAAATATGCAAAAATCAGGTATAACCTTGTATGACAGTACAAGCTGAATTTCACTTTTAACCTTTGATTTTGCTGAAAGTAAGTCGAGCCAAAGGGATAAAAAATACACCAGATCTAGAACATACATAAAAAGTCTTGAGAAGAAAACAACTTTTCTTCAGATACACCCATTAACTGTATATAAACAGTGCCTTGGTTCCTTCTTACCAGTAATTACAGATACAGGGGTAAAAATATTTTTAGAGAACTGAAACTTAAAGCAAAACTCAAGTAGAGAACATAAGAAATTATGGCAGTTTGGTTATTTTTGCTCTGTACATCATCTTCATCCATCTGTTTTTTGTTGGTTTTGTTTGTTTGTTTGTTTCCCTGGTTATATCAGCAGCAAAAAGAACAAAACTTGAACAAAATAACTGTCACTGATTAAAACAGAGAATTTCAGAAATCTCAGAATGGATTGTTTCCATCAAATATCCAGACTGAATTTTAGAAAACCCAAATTACCTAATGTTTATTATCATTACAGGACTGCAACCTGTTCTGTAAAAATCAACAATGAGCTAAAATTACACCTTTTTCCAAAGGATTACAATTGAAGGAAAGTCAACAGAAAAATAAGGATAGAGATGAGACAGAAGAAATTTATGAGAAAAACATGTTTATCTAATTCCTTGTGATAGACTGGGTACATAGTATGCTTTTCTAACTCTTCAAGCATTACCCAGGGATAATTATACAATTATTATTTTATTGCTTAGCTAAAACTGTAGAAAACCCCAGATAAAAATATCTGGAAATGTTTTGTTTTTGTTTTAAAGACACAGAATATATTTTCTCCCCAAATTTGTAAACAAATATTGCATTGCAGTACAAGCTATTTTTTTTTTTCCAAATTTTTGTAAAGGTTTGGCTGTTTTAGAAACAAAATATTTTGAAAGCAATCAACTGTTCTCCACAGTTCCTTTGATCTGCTCTGCTGTAACACTGAAGACCTGAACTGTCTAGAATTTAATACTGATGATAGTATCTGCAACAGATGATAGGTACATTTAAAGTTACAAAAGGCTTACTTTGTTTTTCCAACTGTTCTTCCATTTCATCAAGGTATGTAAAATTAAAATAAGCTAATTTGATATAAATCTTTTATATCTTTTATAAAGAAAGAACATTTTTCTATGAACAAGAAAACCATTTTAGTATAACAAAGCCAACATATGAAAGTCAACATATGAACGAAACAGTGTCTAAAATTTTGTAATAAGAATTCAAGGTTGATTCACAATTTTAGTTTACCTTTGGAAATTATGAGCACTATCTCAAAATGGAAGTGTTAGCATGCATTTCATGTTGTTGATGGTTCCTGAGTAACACAGAGGCTAAATTCCATGAAATTACAAGTTAAGAGACTGCTTCCTTTTTGATCCACAATATTTCTGCCAATTCACTCATGTATGAGGAACAACTATTCAAAATAAAAATGAGTGAAAACAAAATGCAAAAAGTAACTTTATCTTTGAACAGAAGGCAGAAACATACACAGCTATGCAGAGCACACTTGAAAAACTAAACAGAACATTATTGGAATAAGATTGAAAACAAATGCTTTCAGCAACTTTTCCTGGGCTGGGCTGTCTTTTGTCCAGATTTCTTTAATTTCCCCTTTGCTTTTGGGCTTCTTTTTACTGTCCAGCAACTTACCTAATAATGAGAAAACAAATACCAGCCATTAAAAATATGACCACATGCTTCCACATGGTTTTATATATGAATTCACAAAACCAAACTCAGTCTTTCTCATGGACACAAATAAAGTATTGCTTTCCCATGCTCAGTTAATCTAGGAAACTGTGGCTATCAGCTCTATTTTTCCACATGCAGACTTGAGTCCTGGAGTAAATGCTAGTCTTGCAGTAGCTGTTACTCAGCTAGAAATTAGTTTGGCTTTCAATCTGCAATGTTAGATTTAAACAAAATAAATGATTGTTCCTGATATGAAATACTATAATCAAAGACTGAGAGTATTATATAACCTGTTCCCATTTAAATATTAAATTTGGCTGTTGATGTGTGTAGCTGGCACCAGTACTGCACAAGCCTCCTTTGGTTTTAGGATGCTAAATTCCTGCTATGGGATTACAGGAGCACAAGAAAATGTGCATTAAACATCTATACTCTGTGTGAAGCCTGGAAGTTCACCAGACACTAAAACTGGTATTTCAACAGCACAGTTTTTGTTGCATGTGTTTTGTCATCACCACTTCAGTTCTCAACAGGAATATTTCAAGAAAAGCCCTGTAAATGATTATATTGTTTCAATTTTAATCAGAATCAGATCTAAAAGGAACCCAAATACAGGAGAGAGAAATGATTGCACAAAATTTTTGAATCCTGGGTATTTTATTTATTTATTTATTTTTGAGTAGATGAGGGTAGGGGCTACTGGGGAAGAGTTTTCAGAGCCTCTTCACCAATGCTTTAAGTACATACATGCTCAGTTGTGGTCTCTACTGAACATATTCTGGCAATATATTATGAAAATGGGTACCATGGTTGTTCATAATTATGATAAAATCTATTTTTAAAGCATTAACAATGTTTTAAGTACTTCATATATTTATACAAGAAAAAGATCCCCTCTCCCAAACAATTTACAATTCCAAGATAAGTTAACATCAATAAGTTTATTTTATACCAGCTGGATTGACCATTTGTTTACATGAGATGTTGCTCAGAAAGCAAAGCATTTTTCTTTAATGGTGAGGTGCAAGCACCTGTCTAGCTCTAAGACTTGCTTAAAGTTAGCCTATCTTTAAGTCTTCTGCTGAATAGTAGAGCTTAAGTACTTTACTGAAGTAGGCCTTCAGATTCAACCCTCATTTTGGTTGACACATCATGGTCATTGTAAAAGAAATTAAAAGAAAGTAAGATTGAATTTGAAATTAAAATAATTGGATAGCTTTGTGGAGCTCTATAAAGTTTTGAAAGCAAGCTATTTAAATTTCAAATTATACTTTACTTAGATATTTAAAATAAATTTCCCAAGATCTTAGGCTGCATATAGAAATTATATTTTAAATAGATACATATTTATATGTATGATTTGTATTTGAAAGGAGAGCAGGTATTAGGAATAGTATACACTCACTGCCAACAGCTAAGTCTGTTATATTAATCTTTTGGTTCACCAGAAATGCTCTAATACAAACAGGGCTACTTGGTGTCTGTGGAAAGGAAGTGGCCATACTGAAAAAAGCTGAAATAATGAAAAGCCTCTTCTCTGTATACTTTTGCCTAAACAAGACAAAAATCCAACAACACGTACAACAAAGAGGCTATAGAGAAAAGTAATAAAGCATAGGCCAACCCTGGCATGAAAAGGGACATATGAAAGAGAATTTCTTCTATGTTATTAGTAGATGATCAGGATAGACTGTCAGATGGAGTAATTTTCATCCTTTATTATCTTACTTAAACTTTGGTCAGTTAAATGTTGAATGAGAATAGGCAGCATATTAGGTATTTGTCCAGTAAGTAATGATGCACGGAGAATGACAACTATTTATGCACTGCATCCAAAAGCTACCTTAGACAGGTCTACTTCCTCCTTTACTACATAGTGAGTGAAGACTACACTCAAGCAGTAAGATCAGAGATGACCTCAGCATACACGTAAAGAGGGAAGAAAAATAACTAGTGCATGAGTACGGTAGTCAGCATGGTAGAATAATTTCCCTTAAAATATAAAGTGTCAGTCTAATTAGCCTATGAAGCATAGGATGCAAACATATTATTATCCAAGAGCAGACTCTCTGGAGGAACATACAAATCTGGTCACAGACTGTGCTGCAAGACGTACCTGAGAGTACTTCACATACCTGTTCTTGAATGTGTTGTTGAATGAAATTAGCTAAAACAGTTTCTGAACTATGACTTAAGTAGATCCGTTTGATAAATGAATCTAGAATGAGAAGAGACTGTAGGTGTTTAAATCCTTCCCCACATTGATCTATACATTCTTCTAATATTTAACTAGCACTAGGGAAGCACTTTTCAGATCCTACCTTTTCAGGCATATTTATCACGCCAATGTTATAAACAGTGTAGGATTTGGAAAGATGTGAAAAAAGGCCTATGATATAGTTGAAGTATAATAACACTGAGCTACAACAGAGCAGTATGTTTCTTCTGTGGTGCAGCTAGCCAGGCATCTCAGTGCCAGGTTTCCATGATCTCCTAGGGTAAAATGGAAATCATTTAAGAGTTGGAGTCCTTGATACTATAACTAATAAGGAGCCACACAACGCAGAGGAGGGTAGATCCACAAAATTCACCTGTGGAGGAAAATGGGAAAGCTTCTGTGCACTCCAGTTCATAGACCAGAACTACTAAACTGGCTCTTTGTTTGGTCTTGACATGGTGCCTGCTAACATAGCAGCAGTACAGCTTTAAGGAATGTTTTTGCTATCACATGCATAAAAGCATCCAACCAAAAATATAATGAATGCCTGTAATTTATATATAATTCACACACTTGTATATATATGAGGGTATATCCTAGTCTTGTGACCAATTCACAGGAATGAATGCATACATGTTTGCATGCATATATGCAGTTTTGATTTCCTGTTTATGAAAAAGGCTCTGTAAGAGAATTTTATTAGCAGATAATAAAATGTGGGCCTCTCAGATGCTTCATACAAGCGTTTCAGTTCATTTGTACTCAATGGGACATGCAGAATAGAGGAATAAAATACCGACATATTGATATCTTGAACTTTTAAGCATAATATTAATTTTCTCATTTAAAAATCTCCATCTGCCTATTGATTTGCTTATGTTTAGTGTCACAAGACTGCGACAATTTTTGGACACTGAGCCATAGAATCTACTTTCTTCTAATATATATGAAGCAATTGCTTTGTTTCCCTTGTTTTCCATAACTAGAAACCTTAGTTGTTCACTTGTGGAAGCAGAAGCAGAAATGGTAGCACACTGAGCAAGAGTTTCTGAATAATTTTACTCCATGATTCAGTGGAATGGTATGAGGAATAATCAAGAGCCAGTAGCAGCAGAGACAATGGGGGTCTCTATTGGATGTTAAGATACAAAAAGTAATGTCAGGAAAGAGGCCAATGTTATGGCATTGTTTCTGTTAATTGTACCTGAATTCCCATGTTTGTCCTTGTGACTTTTTCTACTCCTTAATATTATAATGAGGAGAAAGCCTTGAACTGGCATCAAAAGCTAACTGAGAACAACATGAGTGGTTTGGGTGTAACCATGCAACACAGAAAATATATGTTTTTATCTATAGAATCATAGAGTCTATGAACCAATGCAACTGGTGAGCTACTTTGAACAGTACAGATCAGAAATCCTAAGACTAGAGAGTGACAACTGGTAATAAAATCATCACTTAGCAATGAGAAAATGCAACAAAGAGGAGAGTATCCTACTATGTAATACAGCTTACTGGAAGAACACATCTGATCATAACAGTTGAAGGGGCAACTCCTCCTACTAAAAGGTTTTCCTGTGCTACACAATCAATATAACTGGTCCACTATCTTATGATTCAAATTTTATAATTTTCAATATTCATATTTTTATAATTTCAATTATAAAATACAGTATCCACAATATTATTAGATTCTTGTAACAGTTTTCTTAGAAACTGTAATATTCATGCCTAAGAATGTTTGATTTTTCTTAAACTCAGTATCAGTGAAATATAAGAGAGGGGTTTTGGTCCAGCTGCATTGCCCACAGACAGGAAACATTTTTCCAATTTTTCTGAGAAAAGGGAAGTCGTAAGTAGTCTTACTTCTCTCGTGAATTAATCTTTTCACAAGAACTGAAGAGCTGACTCAAGATGAGAAATCTTTTTATTGCATATAGAGTGAGTAAGAAGCAGAAACTGATAATAAGTCTGAAATCATGAGGCACACCACTGGAGTGTGTCATTGACAATGATCAAGAGGGGACAACCAGAAAGACATGGATGTCAAAGGAAGAAATGCTAGCAAATCAAGCAAGAACCAAATTATTGTATTTTACAGCTGAGAAAAAGTAGATAGGCTTTTATGTCCTAGGCTGACATGGAAGCAACAAGTTCCCATGTAGACATTGCCCAGGCAAACTGAGGAGATACAAAACTGACAATCTGTCCCTTGTGGCTTTAAAGGAATTCAAGGAATGTTTTGTAACAGCAGAGTGTTTAATCCTTGTTTGCCTTATGAATTCCAGTTCTGGTCGTTACATTTAGCCTACGTAAATGACTTGCATATTTTCAATAAAATATGCAAAATATTGAATAAAATTATTCTTTACTGTCTTCTCTTAATTAAGTTAAAAAAAAAAAATCCCTATTGTGGAAAGCCTACCAGGAATGATTTTTATTTATTTTATGTATTTATTTTTATTTTCTCACCAAAGCTGGCAGTATTTCAGGTGAAAGTGAGTCGCTTTGCTTCAAAATACTCTTGAACATTTGTGGATTACAGCTTCTCATAGACATAGTAAAAATAATTAAAAATATAGACCAGTTTAGAGCACTAATGCTAACTGCATTTTGAATGTTCAAAACAGCCACAGATTTAGCTGCCTTTTTATTATCTATCAGTTTCTGAGGAACCTATTACATATTTGATTTTTTTTTTCATTAAGTTCATTGCTATTACAGCTTCTGGATCATATACAGTAACATCAGAATTTTGTTGTGGTCTTATTTCCTTCCTTCGGCCATTTAGTTTCAGAACCACATTTCCAGCTATTTCCATGATTGCCACACCTCAGGTATTAGTATTAAACTTCTCAGTACCACTTTGACAAAATGGCAGTTTTAAATTGATGTAATCTGGAAAATGTGTGCACTGATGAACTCCATTAGTAGCACAGACAAAGGCCTTATTTGAATCCCAAGATGGGCTTATTCCACTAGGGATGAGCAGATGGTTTGGAAGGAATCCAAGACCACCCAAACTGACTGTCTGTTACCCTGCTTACACTAACACCAGGTATTTTCAAATCAATTTTGCCCCAAGTGATATTAGAACAAAAATATTCTCATGCCACTGTGCCAGTTTAACTATGTTTGCTTGCTTTTTGCAATGTTAAAAAGTTTACAAGATACTTTAGTGCATTTTTTAAAATATATATTTACTTTTGAAAGTGGACATTGAAACAACCAGAAACCTTTTTATATGGTATCAAGTTCGGAGCTTCATTGGTTACTGTCAGGATAGAGATTTCAGATTTTCTACTTAGACCACTACCACTCAAAGGAATACCTGAATAAAGTAAGTAGACTATCATTATGTTCATACAATAGCACTTCAGGCATAAATTTTACAGCTGTTTATTGAGAGCTGAAATTCATTTATGTTCTACAACTTGGATTCTCTTTCATGTTTTGCAAAGAAATGTGAACTAGCTGAGCCAAACCTTTCTTACTTCCTAGCCTGCCCATCAAGTTTCCCAGACTGGTCTTGTCTCTCTCTGGCTTATTGTCCCATTCCTCCATTTCTCCCACTCTGACTCCACACTTGTTTCTCATAGTTATCCTTCCCAACTTCATCCTTCACATTGCCATATGTCTTTTCCATTTTAGTTTTTCTGTCATCTGTCATTTCTTCCCTATTCCCCAGTAGCCTAGGAGTGTACAAGAGGCTTACTTCCTTTCCACTGTGTTTGTCAAAGCCCTGACAGCGCTCATGGATCTGCCTGTCCTTGCCCACTCCTGGGGCTCCCCAACCCTGCTGGTGGCCCAGACACCCATATCTGCCCCTGTTAGGCTGCAACAGGGCCAAACTCAAGCTACCAATAGCACAGTGCTGCCCAGCCATGGATCCGACTGAGCCAGGCCCACACGTGGGCCCACAGCCCAGCTTGGCCTTGGCCTGTCACTGCCCCCACAGAGGTGCCCTGATGCCCCTGGCTGCCCTGCTCCTGGCTGGGACAGGCCCTGGCTGTGGGACCCTGCCTGGCTGCCCCCATGAGGAGACCCTGGCACTGCTGCCCCAGCTCCAAGGATTTGATGCCCCCCACTTTGCCACAGTAGAGTTGGCACCCTACAAGAGTTGGGAAACCAGTTTTAAAAATGTAGAACATGCTCAGCCTATGGCCACTGCATGTTCAGAGTAGGCAGACATTTTAGGAAATACTTACCAATTAGCAAATCGCTACTACAGTTTTCATGTACAAATTGTGTGTTCTAAGATGTTTCCCATTTGAAGAAATTACGGTAGATTTTGCACAGATTTAGGAGAGGGACATCCTGCAACAAAGTTTGGGGGCACTTCAGCATCCTAAAGAGCAAGGGAAATTATCACTGTGGAGATAAAAAACCTTTTTCTTCCCTGCCCCTCCCTACCCATTTGCCCTCAGAAGTTGCTGAGCTGTTTTGACTGAAAATTCCACAAATAGCTCAAATAGCAGATAACTGCATGGAAGGTTTTTAGCTAAAAATAGAAAAAAATCTGAACTGAAAGTTAAAATTTGGCAAAGTTATAACAAATTACAACCAACTGGAAAGGGTCAAAGCAACTTTAAGAATATAGGTGGTGCTCCCTGCCACACCTATAACTCATGCAACTTATTTTTCTTAAGCTAAATTCATCCATCGACAAATTTATGAGCTGCTGAGTGTTGTGTTGTGTCTGGGCTTCAGAGCGTTTTGAATTAACAACACAGGAAAGCCTCTTTTACACTGAGAATGAGACATATTTGAAATGCTGGCTAAAACACATTTTCCAGAAATTGTTTAAAACAATATAGCCCCATAAACACTGGCTGACAATACTTGGACTCACCTCACTCCCTTTTATGGACAATGTGTCAAACATTTTGTTCATATAACCTTATAGCATACTTATGATGTTCAGGAATAAAGAAAAACAGATTTATTTATTTATTTTTACTCTGTTGGAAATAAAAAACAAACAGTGTGTTGAGGCCTGACACTTTAGATTTTCTGAGAATTACTTGTGCACCAGTGATTTGCTGCAGCCACAGAACCAGCACGATGGAAATTAATGCTTCGCAGCCTCCTCTGATCCCTAGCATGTTTTTGTACTTCCCTTTCTTCTCCAGCTCATGGATCATTCTGCCTTGAATTGGACCCTTCTCCCCTGAGTTGCCTTTTTACAGCTCCTTTTCTTAGAATTACTGTAATGTGAATTTTGGTTGACTGATCATCCATGTCTCCTGTGAACTTATCTATAGAGTCTTTATGGAGCATGATAACTCTTGCTCTTAGGCTGATGACCCTGAATGAATTGTGCCCATGCTGAATGTAAGCATGCATGGACAGATTGGCTGCTGTAATGTTTCAAAAACTCTTTTGACAGAAGAATTTTACAGAATTCACCCAAATTCTGTAGTTTCTCAGTTGACTAAATTCACTCTTGTAAAAATGACTCTTACTCAGTTAATAGTGTCCAAAATCTGGCCCATTACGCCTAAATGACTGACGCCTGTAAACAGTGAAACGGAGAAAGGTAAGAGACTGCTGAAGTTAAAGGCTGATGAAAGCAGTGTGAGAGTGCATTATGGTCTTCCATAAACACTGAGCAACTGAAGAGGCAATGGAAGGGATTAGTTTGTGCAGCAGAGCAGTTTTGCCTGAGGTGTGCCAGATGTCTGAACTGCAGCAGAGGACAAAGAACAACATTCAGGACTTTCTGGGTTACTGAGAGTATCCTTCAGACTTTGCTGCCTCCCATACTATTTTGTGGACTGAAGAGCAAATCTGATGATTTATGTGTTCAGAGCCATCCTCAGGATAACTTCAAATTAAAATGTATTATTATTGCTAATATTATCCAAAATTAAATTCCTTCCTCTAGGAAATACTGAGAATTTTATTTTTCTTGTAAGGAAATCTGTTGATCACTCTGGTAGGAGTATATTGTTTTTCTGCAGTGATTTGAGTACAAAAAAAAATATATAATATTTCCCACAGTCTTGACTGGTGGTCTCAGTCTTCTCTCTGACCTCTTCAAATGTGACAAATTATATTTTGACACTCTTGGTAGCAGTATGTCAAACAAGAATAATACTGTATCAGAGATTCAAGAAAAATCTTCAGGAAATGATTGAAATTGTATAGCTGATGTAAATGAGAAAAAAAACTAAGAATGCTGACTGGTGAAAACAGCAGCACATTTTCAGCTGAATGGGATTTAGTTGAGAATCACTGATTTGGATGAGTTCCCTTTCTCTATTGACAGATGTAAGCTTGCTACTGTTCCTTCACAGTAGTAGACTACTTCACAAAACAAATACCAAAAGAGAAAATCCAGAAATGAAAGACATACTTGGCTTCTTAGTTGTCATTCAAACTGTGCCTTTAAAGATGGGCTGTTAAACATTAATGGAAAAAAAAAATAAAGTGCTTTTGTTAAATAAAAAAGGAAAGCAGGTGCAGCTCTTAACTGTCCATAAAAGGCCAAAGCTCACTCTGCCTTCAACTGGAAGCATTCAGAATGAACTGAGTGATATACAGAAGAATTTCCATTTGTATCTTAGGAATGCATAACTGGAAATATTGTGAGCAATTCCTTGACAGTTCATATTCTACTTAGAAAATATGCTAATAATTTGTACAGCCTCTTTAACCTGGCTTTTTATAAAATCTTCCTGGATGCCTCAAACACATTCAGGAACCAAATATTTGTTCTGTTGTATTGCTCAAGCAGCCTGGTTTACTGTCGTCATCTTATTCATGAGTTTTACATTGCTGATTTCTATTTATTTTTTCATCCAAAGTTTTTGAAACATTTATTTGGGCAAATAAAAAATAAAATAAAATTTTGCAATTTCTTCTCTGATATCTCCAGCCTTTATGATTTCATTAAGAATAAAATAAAAACAAGTTAGCCTGCTCTTTGTTTTCATTAACACAGAACATGCAGATATTCACATACATGAGTTTTGCATGATGTCAACCTCTCTTGAAACCTCCCTCCTAACTTACAGAAGAGCTCACCTGAAAGTTTGTATCATTCTCCCATTGTAAGAATGGAGAGAGAGAGGAAGTGCTCAGACTTTATTGGGAGCAAGTCTACCAACACTGGCACAAATCAGAAGGCTGTACTGCAGTCTGGTGTAAATTTCATGCTGAATTAACCTGAAAACTACTTCCCAGCGGTGGTATAGCTTCTCTGGCTTTTGTTCAATTTCAATATTCAACATAGAAAACATTCGTATTCTATTTGTTCAAATAAATCATTCTCAGAGAAAGGATGCTGCTTTAGTGAACACAATACACAGTCTTTAAAACTGTATCTGTCCTTAAAACTATAACTCATCCTGAACTGTGGTACAACCTTTCTTTGCCATCATTTAAAGTGGTTTCAAATATGATTTTGAAGTCTCCATTTTGGTTCAATTCCTTAGGTCTTGGCTGGCAAACCCACATAAAGTAACTACAGTTCCATCCCTTCCTGAGAAATTAATTCCTACCCTTTCTCCCCATTGTCCTTTTGTGAGGGCCCTGCAGTTATCATTCCCGTCATTTTGAAAATATTTCTTCAACTGATTACTGAGAATCTTTCCAGACTCTTCTCCAAGGATTTGTTAATTAAAGATATGTTTGCTTTTTAAAAAGTTGCTCTGCTTGCTGTTAAATCAAAGAGTCTTTCTAGAAACACCAGAGAGTACACCACGTTCAATTTCCCGCTTAAATCCATCTTTGTCTGTTTTAAGGTAGATTAACTGTATCTTATGTCCCTAATCCATCTCAGTAAAACAAAAGGAAAATAAACTCACTAGAAATTGCACACATCTGTCCCCTCCCCCCCCCCCCCCAAAGAAAAAAAGAAAAAAAAAAAAAAAAAAAAAAGCAAATCATCCTTTTCATGGTCTTCTCACTTAGGCCTACAAAAAGCCTTCCAAAAAGAAGCAGCTGGGTAATCAGATGTAACAAGCTCTATGTATTGGACTTTTTTACTTTTTTAACATTGTCTACTTAGAGGATATGATGATTTGGGGAAAACACTATTTATGAACTTAAGTGTAAGTTATGGTTGTTTTACCATACTGTTACACTACTAGTATCTTCAGTGAAAGAGGAGTGGGTCGGTTGGTAACTTTGGCTGCTGCACATCTACACTTGATGGAGGGAAAGGTCATAGGTAAAATCTTGATGGATGGCTGCTTTGAGAGAAGTGCAGTGGGACAATGCGATGACTGAAGATGTGAAGCACAGATCCATAATTTCTCTGCAGGTGAAAAATCTCAAACAGCAGAAAAGCAACATCTTAATCCTTGTCTTTAATACCTAGGAGGCTATAAGGGTCTCCTGGCATGTAAAGTAGCTGGGGTACAGAAACGGATTAATTTTAATGACAAGAGGAATAAAACACTTAGTTTAACTGTAGATTCAAGGAAAGTAAATGAAATCAAGTAAAATGAGAATGGAAGAGTTATAATTAAAAGGGCATCTAATGGACAGAAGAATCCTACACATCTTAGTCCTGACTGGAGCCTAACCATTTCTCTGAAGCAGTGGGGAAATTGATGCAGAGAAAATGACATGAATGTTTTCTTCTCTCTCTGTCTCTTTTCAGATTCATGTAAGCAGTCTTTCTTTGCCTATTTCTGTCTGTGTCATTTCATCTCCTGAAGAGTTATAATCTCAGGGTGAAGTGCTGTGCCTCTAAGAGAAAGCATTCTTCAGCTTTTCTGCACAAACCCATGCTGGGATCAGAAATAAATCCCTTTAGTTTCAGATTAGGATTATCCAGAAGTCCTCTAGTTGAATGAGAAATAGGTGACTTTTTAGGGCTGTGAGACAACATGAGGTAATGGATGCCATTTCCCATTCAAAAATAATTACAATTAAAAGACATTTCTGGGAAACTACATGTGTCTGGTAAACCTCAGAAGGGCTTGCAAACTGGATCTGTGCTCCAAGTGTGCACTGAGAGGTCCCTTCCAGGGTCCTGTATCTGAATGGTGTTCAAACTCTGCAGGGTTTAATGGTGCTCTGACTCAGTAAAGTAGGTTCCAAACAGAGGAGGCTGAGTAATGTCTCTTTCTGTCTTGAACTTTCTACCATGGATGTCTGTCTAAGTCTGTAACTGACCCAGTTATAATGTGACTTATATTTGCACCTGGACAGAATCACCCTTTGCTGTTTATTACTGATACTGCCAGATGTCCACTTTCTTATATGTTGTCTTTTTTTTTTTTTTTTTTTTTTTTTTGGAATCAACTAATGTTCTAATTTTATTTTGAACTACATCATGCTGTGTGCTTCTTTGTTTTTCAGTAATGAAACTCCCTTACTTTTCCAGTATCGTCAGTCAGAAGTTTAACTGAGTACACTGAAAGGTGTTACTACTTAAAAAATGCTTGTTGGGAAAAATCAGGATAGTCTAAGCTTGAGTTGGATTAGGTCAATCTTTAATGGGAAACTTCCTAGGCATACTTTCACCTACAACCATTTTAACAGAAGTGCAAAACAATTAACTTTGTGAAACAAGGCCTGTGCATCTCAAATGTGTTTGATTTGTGTTGATTGTGCCAGGGGATGGACAGTATGTCATCCCTATGTGTCATAAAGGTCTAAAGCTGTATATTTCTATTAAGCTGTTGTGGTTGCATTGGTAGAAGTTTGTATAGTGAGTATTATTCTCTTACTAGGTTGCCTACTAGCTGGCTTTCTAGTAAAGCCAGAACACAATTATGACAATTATGAAAAATTCTGAAGATAATGCTGGGAAAGTAATTTAAGACTGAGTTTTTCTAACAATTTACTACCAGTTATTCATCATGATTATTTTTAAAATTATTTTTTAATGTATAACATATTAAGCTTGATTTTGAAATCCCCTCATGTTTTAAGATAGTTTATCTTTGGTGGAATTCACTCTGGTTTACACTAAAGAAAGTCAGAATCAGACACAGATTCACATCACTTTTTCCCCCCACTCAGTAAGGAGCGAAGAGAAGAGTCCCTCCCTTTCATAAGGAAGGTATGAGCAAATCTTCATCCTTCACAGTTCAGAAATGTAAAAGGGATTGATATGACACAGACAGTTTCAAAATTTACAAGATAAGGATGGTATCATCTCTTTTGCCAAAATGCAAGCAAAACCATCCATTTCCTGAACTACAGTTTGTTCAGCTGTGCTCCTTGGACAGAGTAGTTTGAGTGGCCTATTGAAATAACTTACAAGACTCCTTGTGCTGTATTTGCTTCCAGCTAGAAGGTAATATTTTGTGGTATCCCTGAACTGAACTCACAAAGTAGCTCAGTCAGGTTTAAAATAATTGTCAATTGCCTGAATGAATTAAAAGAACTTGGCCAAAGTCACTGCTGAGTTACAATAAACCGAAGTGACCTGAGGCTGCTTGCTGATAAAGCGTGCACAAATATAACAGAAGGGAAAATTTGGCTTATGGTCAACAAAAGCATTGCATGAACTAACATGTATTCTGAAGCAAAATGGAAAAGAAATCTAGTCTTACCCAAAAGTAGGTTTCTTCCAAACAAAACCAGGTACAACTTTTCTCTTTGAATGAATCAATAGAAGCCTAGACCATCCCTTCTGGTTTTCTAGAAAGTGAACACAACTAGGTCAGACTCAGTGGGCTGAGCCAGGTAGTGTCTGGGATGCATGCATGGCCTGGGAGGCCAGCTTTACATCTCCAGACCTCTGAGAAAATCTGACATACATAAGTCTACATCCACTGTTTAATGCACTAAAATATAAATGGTCCCCAGACAGAGTCAGTCAGTCATTACCACTTTCCATGCAGCCAGGCACAGTAGAGGGCTTTGTATAATACACTGAATGATCTGGCAGGAGTTATAGATATGACTCCAGCTGTAATGCATCTTGGTCTGTTGAGCTCAGCCAGGCTGAACTTCATCTCTCCCAATCTCCAGTAGCATTTCAGTAAATGGTATTTTTCAATACTTACTGAAACTTTGCCAAGTATTCTGATGTAGATTGACTCACATCCCATGTAAAAAGCACGTTGGCTGGACTCACTCTGGATTTCTATGGCATGGAACAGTGCCACTCATTGCTGGGTCTTGACTGTAACTGTTTGTCTGGCCCTACAGGGGAATGTGAAACCCTCTCATACAAATAACCAAGAGATACATTTTAGGGCTTATGTCTCTAAAGTAGGAGCCTTGCTTGGAAACGGAATTAAAGGATGGAGAGTCTGGTTTGGACTAGAAGGAAGGAAAAAAATAGAGGGATTTTTTTTGAAAACTGTAACTTTTTGGAACTTCTGAGGTTTTCCATTACAAGAGTGTCTATTTGTACTTAATAAATCTAATTTTAAATATGGAACCCTGTGGATTGATTGATTTTGGTAAAATAATGATGAATGGTAAAGCATGCAATATTCTAATGTTTCATTAGTCATATCTGTCACATCCAAAGTACAGGCTAGAAGGTTGGAAGGTTGCGTAGTCTCTCCTTTCTTTCTTTCTTTCTTTCTTTCTTTCTTTCTTTCTTTCTTTCTTTCTTTCTTTCCTTCCTTCCTTCCTTCCTTCCTTCCTTCCTTCCTTCCTTCCTTCCTTCCTTCCTTCCTTCCTCCCTTCTTTCTTTCTTTCTTTCTTTCTTTCTTTCTTTCTTTCTTTCTTATTTTCTTTCTTTCTTCAGAAGCTGTATCTGTCTATATGTTAGCCAGCATGTACCAATAACAGTAGTTATAGTGTTTGGATGGTACTTCAGTACAACCCCTGATGAAAATAGAAGGCCTGTCTTGTTCATAATGTGATGCATTTCATTTGTTATGTTTTACCTGTAATCAGCTATAAAAGATAGTTCAAATATCAGAAAAAGTGAAAAAGTAACATTTCCCCCCCCCCCGGGGGTTTTTCCCGGGGGGGTGGCAAAAATTTTTTTCACCCAAGGGGGTGTAGTAAAGGTTTTTTTTTTTTTTTTTTTTTCTCCTTCCCTTTTGGTAATATCTGATTACTGCTTTGTCTTAGGATCAACTAAGTGAAACTTTTTCTTGATTTCCCAGACATTAGGAAATCCCAGGCGTTCCTCAGACTTGGTTGGAAGTGACTAAAGAATTGTAGGTATTGCCAGGAAACAAGTGTTTGATGTGCTAAATTGGATCTCTAATATTATAAAGAAGGATTAACTAATCTTTTCCAAGTATATAACATGGCAGTGTTTCTTTTATCTTAGGGAAAGATCTGTACGCCAGTTAGTGTTAAGCAGAAATAGTTTTATTTCTGAAGCAATTCTGAAAAGCTATGCCATATTAGTACTGTTTGAGAAATATCTGAAATCTAATTATTACAGGATATTTTTGTCACAAAGGTAAGCAAAACATGTAGCAAAAGGAGCATTCCTTCATTTTAGCTTTATTTGTTTGTTTGTTTAATTTAACACTTGTACAATCAGAATTTGAAATTTTTTGGATGATGTAAAAGATACAGATCACTCTTCATTTTACATCCTGCTCTTAAAAGTCACCTGCTACCTGCAATTTATATGTATGCACAAACTTTGGAAGGTTACATCTGAAGTTTCTGTCACATTTTCTACAAAATATTTGTAGCCTGTCACAAAAAGAGAGTTGCAATTTCTTCCTATCAAGGACTTTGCTTTTCTTTGCTGCTTTCCACAGTTGAATGTTATAAAGTCACTAAAGTCTTAAAGGTTATGGTTAAGGCTTTGTTTTTGCACACACATATTTATAGAACAAGTAAATCAACATACCACATCAGAAGAAAAAATGCTATGCCTTTCGTGTTGATGACAACTAGTTTTGAAAACCAGCCCCTTGATGACAGTAAGAAAAATTCAATGTAGGATCTAGCACAGAAGTTGCATGATCTTTGGCCTTGTTGTGGTATGTGACAATTATAGAGTATGTTGCCAAGGAAGATCCATGGTGAAATAATCTTCCAAGTTATCTGTTTCTGACCTTCAAGCATAATTCTGCACATGCTTCAGATAAAGACAGTCCCATTTAGGACAATGAAAATACTTGGAGTAGAGGTGGCAGTTGAAATCTGCATAGCGTTGTGCAAATCTATTAAGTGTTAAACTAAAACATTGGGTGATATTAGCCGATAGATCACACTGCATCTTATCTGAATAATCCACGTAGCTGGGGCAAAAGAAAATGAGGACTATTAAGTAATCGTAATACAAATACTGTAGGATGCAGATCTGTTTGACGCAGCTGGGAAATGTTCACAAAGAACATTATTAGTGCTGCCAAGGGCTGAGTATTCCATTAGTGATAAATCAAGAATGAGTTCTTGTTTTTTAGTTCTTTGTTAAGTCTATTCAACCGTAGTGCCTCCAAATGATTGATCATACAAGGAAAATATTGTGAAGACGTTCAAGTAACAACAGAAATAATATACTTGCTTTCTGCTTCTTAGGAGGGACAAGAGACAATGCTATCCGTAAGCACCCTACACAGGCATTTAACTGCTGTCACAATAGGTGTCATCTCAAAACACCTAATTAGACACTAATAAAATAAACAAAAGCCACTCATATAAATCTAATCCTGTCAGCAGCACAATTCTGGAAGTCCCTTCAGAAGATAGTCCCTTGTATCTTCTACTGCACAACTTGCTTGCATATATAAACCTGCTGAAAAACTGAAGACAGAATCTGCAGGTCTCACAGCATCTTTGTCATGTTTCTTAATTGAAAGAGCCAAGGAAATGCAAAGATGAACTGCCCTTATTCTGTTAGCTAATCATTTCTCTTTGCATGTCCATACTTGGGAGAAAGGCTCTGAATAGTTTTGGGCTTCATCAGGCAAAAGGTTAGAATTTGACACTCCTTGTTGTCCAAAAATAAAAAGGAAAAAAAAAAAAAAAAAAAAAGATTTATTTTGTTTTGAATCTGCTACTGGGTGTACTATTGCTGTTCTTTTTTTTCTTTCCAATAAAAGTCCAAGAGGTTTTTATTTTTGTGTGGCTCACCACAAAATGTATTTTTTTTTTTTTTAACTGAACAGGAACACAAAAGTAGTTCAATTTTAGAAACTTTTTGGTCAAAAATAGGTATGTCCCAACCCTTTCTCTCTTCACGGTATGTGAAGTCTGGTCAAAGTATAATATTTTTGCCTCCTGTTAGTTAGATTAAATTTCCCAGAGCAGACAGAGTGTTGGAATCCAGAAAATGAGTATCCTTCTGCTGCTTCATAAACAACATCACACCTAGCTGGGGAAGACAGAGCTTTATAGGAAACTTGCTTTTAATGGTGTGTCCTTATTTCCCCTGCTTTCTTGCTTTCAGTGTTCTTATTACTGAAAAGCTATATGGGCTTTTAGAGTGACCATGTTATAAAACAGATATGGTCGTAGTTTGTACGCATAAGAAAATAGGTAAGGAAAACATCAGGAGGAGGGAAGGAGAATTGACATAAGGAAAATAAAAACAAACAAACAAACAATAAAAGGTTTCCTGAGGTTAACCTTGGGAAAAAAAAAAAAAAAAAAAAAAACAAAACCTAAAAAGCCTAGCTTGATAAAAGAAAGAAAAATATGTAGGTTTTGCTGTTTTATGAATTGAATCCCCTTGGTATATCTAACTGATGAACAGGAGAAAGGGGGGGGGGGGGCTGTTAGCCATTTATTAGATTCATGCACATATATATGTATGTATGTATGTGTATGTATATGTATGTATGTATATATATGACAGCACTCCATACAGCCTTATTTTAGGTATTCTTTGAGAATTTATGATCAAGCCACATTATGAGAGCCTCCCTAATTCCACTAGGGCTAAGGAAAAAAATCAGAACTTGCAAGGCAGGAAGGCACTATTGAGTCTTTCTCCTTTTTCTGTGCTTCAGAGAACTTCTGAATACAGTGTAAAGGCTGTAACTGGAGAGCTTGTCTCCTTAAGCTGGGTAAAATAATCACATGGAGGGACAAGAACTAGGCTCAGGGAGCTGACTCAGTTCATGCAAAAGAGAAGCAAATATGGATTTCTACATTCCAGATTAACAGGCTAAACTCAGAGATATTTGATGATGGTGATGGTAACTCCACATTGCATAGTAGCTGAGCAAGTTTTCAGTTTCTCAGACTGGGATCAGGTACATGCCTTTTCAAGAGGTTAACAATATGAGATTCACTAATTATGTTTCAGAAGACAATTTGGGATATTATTAAACCTATTTAAGGACATCCATTAGATTAATAATTCCAGTTTCTAGTGTTGGCATTTGTTGTTAACCATTGTACTTAGAGAATTACATTTGTACTTAGAGAAGTACATTAGAGAAGTTCATTTCTTGCATGCAGACTACAAAATAAAATACAGAAGACATTATGCCTGGTTTCACTTTACTACTTATTGATGATAACCAAGAGCAGGAATGCACATTGTCCTAAAAAAAATAGTTGTTTATTTTGATTGGATACATACAGGACATGGCAGAAAAGCAAGATCAGTGGTGCCCATCAACACCTTGCTAGAAGCAAAATGTTTACTTCAAAGTAGTTTTGAACTGATTCACAGCTTGACTTCACTAGAGCTGCTCTAATGAAAATCGATCCCTTGCAAGCGTGACCACTTTACAGCATGGGAGATCTGTGAAATTCTAGTGATGTCAATTCCCCAGTAAGGACAGAGATTCTCCTGTCATTTTCTGGGAAGGAAGATATTAGGTAGCCCCATTATACGTAGCTCAAAAAGTCCTAGGATACATTCTCCTAAGCCTGATGTCGCATGTTGCTGGGACTCAGCCCAGATTTTCTGCTAGTGTTACTGTTAACCATGTGTGTTCTGTTCTTCAGTGCTTTGCACCACACAGGCACAAGAACATCTTAATTGCTTAAGAAAACTCAGCTTGGCTTCTCTCTCAGTTGCTGCAGCTGGGCAGCATCACCTTAACCTGTGGGAGGAATGAGACAAGTTGCTTCTTGACCTGCTGAGGACATGCTGAACTGGCATCATTTTAAGATGCACTCTGCAGTTTCCTTCTGTTCCTCAAACTGCAGTCAACTGGGCAGACCCTTTTCGCTAGAACTCTGTGACAGATATTGTTTAGTGCAACACAAGGAGAGCACAGCTGTTCTGCATTTGACTGAAAACTTTTTCCAGCAAGTCACAGAAAGTTTTGTGCTGAGCTAAATTCCAGTCTTAATAAACAAGTTAAATAAAACCTCCCAGAAGCTCCTTCCTATCTTGATGCACTCTCACTTGCCTCCAAATATTTTCACTAGTCATGCTCTGCTCAATACAAAGCAATAAAAAAAATGCTATTGTTTATTAGAGCTGCCTGTACTTGAAAAGACAACTGTCTTTGAAAGCTATGATCTTTGAGATAGTGGCACCTAAAAAAACAATGCTATTTGTATAGTTATTACTTATTGAGAGTTTTGACACGTGACAAATTTATTGTTGGGAAACATTACCATGGGTCAGCTGTTCTACTTGTTTGCACAGTCTTATTCCACAGTAAATGTGAAAGACATTACCCATCAGTACAAGAGAAATGAATAACTACATGTTTATTCTGTAGTATCACATGGGGAACTCGTGTGGAGAGTGTTAACATGCTTTATCTGCTCTGGGGTATTATATTTGTGTTTCAAAGCACTGAGATAGGAAGTCTTCCAAAATTCTGGCCAATAACCTTTTATTTTTGAACACTGCAGAAGAATAATTGCACAACAAAGATTCGGGCTTTGGGCTTTATTTATTTATGTAAGCTCACTTAGAATTTTTCCTTCCGTCTCAAACCAACTTGCCACTATCTCTGTGTCAGAGATGGTAACCTCAATAATCCCTGCTTACTTCAATAAGATATTTCCTTGAAAAGGAAACATTTATTTTCTAGATTTGATACACATTGGGATGACCACCCAGTAGGAAATTCTATCATTTCATTCCTTGATTTCAGTCCCTATCAGATTGACTAAGTACCTGAAACATAATCATTCTTGCAGCTTTCCTGGTATGCAGAAATAACCACATCTTGTCATGCTTTTTTTTTTTTTTTTTTTTTTTAAGCTGAAATGACATATTTCAATATTGAAGAATGAAACTGTTTTGATTTGGTTTGTTGAATTGACCAGAAGAATTTATTTTTATTTTCACACTGAACTGTGTTTTCCTAGAATTGGAAAGTATCTTCAGGGTACACAAATTACCGCTGAAGAATGGGTTTTCTTCCTAGATGAAGCTTTCCATGATACATTACTCCACTCGGTCAAATGGTTACACTGTATTATGCATGGACTTGATAAAACACGTTTCATATGTGTGTATTAGGTATCTGAGTTTGAACTCAATAAAAAATGTGTCATGATATATTGATGTTAGGTCTTAGATTTTTAAGCTTCTTTTCTTATTTCATTTCTTGTTTGGTTGGTTGGTTTTGCATTTTGTGTTATTTTTAATATTTTCTTGTTTGTAAATTCCAAAATATTTCCAGAGGGGCTTGCTCCTTCCTTCCTGCCTGCCTTCTTCCTTCCTGTCTTCCTCTCCTCCCCCCCCCATTTTTTTAACTGAAGTATTGTTGGTGAATATAACTGTTTGGCTGTCTTTGTTGCCCACCAGATGTTTCAGATGTTAAAATTCTCACTGAATCTGGCATTCATACACCATGAGAATTGTTTTAACATCCACTGCAAAAATGGCATTGTCTGCCATGACCTATCCAAGATATCCTGTTCCTTCAGTACCATGACATACTTCAGTCTTACTGCACTTCAGTGTATAATTGCTTTCAATTCTGTACCCTGTTAACATGGGGATAATGGTGGAAGAAATAGCATGGAGTCTTCCTCCAATTTTGTGTCTCCCTTTTGACACATGCCTCCATAGGCCTGTGTCTAGGTTGTCCATAGACTTATGCCACAGCATCCAGAAGTTAATTTACCGGTCTGCTACACTACTTTTCTTTCTGCAGTCATGATGGTTGCATGTAACATGACACTCAAAATTAGTAAAATATTGCCTGTTGCCAAGACTTACAATCACAATATTAATGTGCAACACTACAGTAACCATTAGATTTATTAGATTCTGCCATGCACATTTGTAATATGGTAACACACAAGCATATTTGGAATTCAGAAACTACACAGATGCAGAACATTTTACAACATGTATATGAGGCAGTTTAGAATTACTGCAAAAATGTTCCAGCATGTGGAGAAAGACAGATTGTCTAATTTTGAACAGCACCTATGAATAAAGTCATACAGAACTTGGTTACATGGACTGAAGAAAATCTTAGCAATGGTCTCCCAAGGACTAGTCACAACTGAAATGTAATTAAATCTGACCAACAGAGGCTTCTATGTGTATTAGAGATTCAGGCAACTAATGTCCACAATATTAAGAGTTAGTTCTATGATAAAATTAAGTTGTTTTTTCATTTGATTTTTTTAAAGACTTTCAGCTGAGTGACATGTTGAAAAATCATTATTATTTTACTACAAAGCAATCCAAAGGGAAGAATTCTCTGCAGAACATACAGCTAGATATATGGAGGTCAAATGGATAAACCATTTTTAACAATACTTCCTTGGCAACTAATATCATATCAAGTTATTTCCTAAGTTCTTTATTTGATTAAAAGGACCTACTGGATATTTGCACTGTCACCATCATATATCCTGATTAGTCAGTAAATCTCACATCTTAACTACATACTGTTGAAAGAATGCATATAGCAACGAGCAGTTGGAGAAACTGCCTGGTAAGAAAACTGTAAAATACAAACAAAACATTATCCAAGTACTGAAGCCAAAGAATAAGTTAAAGAAAAGACAGATCTCAATTCAGCTGTTGCTAGAGGAGGAAACAGACTTTCAGATTGCTGGTTTAGCAATCAGATGGTGAGTTTAGTTGGGCTTTGTTTTTCTTGTTATTAAATCAGGAGCCTAAAAATATCAGGTCACCGTCACAAATAGAGCTGGGCAGGCTATTTTTAAGGAAAATTTATTTAACAAAACCTTTGTACAGTGTGACTGACCCTTTAAGTCCAGTGATTAGCCTGTTGCCTTTGGCAGGATCCCAGAAAGGGAAGGAGGACTGAAGAAGTGATGTCTGGAGCTCTCAGAAGTACTCTTCCAGATTTAGTGATTAGTAGCAGAGGAAGAGCTTAGAAGGGCTATTTTAGAGCTTAGTCAGGACAACTTGAGATTGAGAAAAAATAAAATAAAATAAAATAAAATAAAATAAAATAAAATAAAATAAAATAAAATAAAATAAATAAAATAAAATAAAATAAAATAAAATAAAATAAAATAAAGAAAAACCTGATGGAAATAGCAGTGCAAGGGATCTCTGTGATAGACAAATGTGTCACAGAAATGAGGCATTGGAGAAAACTTGCTAAAACTTGCTAAAAGTGTGATGAGTAGCAAAGTAGGTGAAATCTGAGGAACTGAAAAGATGATAGGCAATTTTCAATGGATGACATGTAAAATGGACAACTGGCATAAAAGTACAAACGGTTGGAAGGCTGCAAGAACCCGACAAGCCCTTCCCAGGCAAAGGCTCCACAGGTTGTCATGACTTTGTGCTCTTTACACCTGGTTCATCTGCAGCAAGGGCTGTGATCATCCAGGCCCTTCACCTCTTGGCTTGCCAGATGAACTGTGCATGATGCCAGGCCTCCTTTCAAAAGGCTCCCTCAATTTACAGCAGATAGACTGGAAAAGGGCCCTGTTTTCAGACTGCCTAGCCAGACAGCTGGCCTGCACACACAAACCACCATCACAATCAGGGCAGAGCACACCCTGACCTGCAGGCTCACCAGGGGGGCAGGGGTTTGTGTGCCCATCCCAAGATGGCAGCTGCTGCACAGGCAGGCCTTGGGAGGCCGCACCAGCTGAAGGCCCCAGCAACACATCCCAGCTGTTGTCCTTGGCCTTGCAACAATGTCTGCACAGGCTGATTTTTTGATTTTATTATTATTATTTTCAGTTGTATGACACTGGAAATGGCTTTGGGGGTCATTTGCTGATGTGTCCATGTCCCTTGAAAGACTGCTGTTTGTGATTTTGTGTGTTGTGACTGTTCATACAGGCACTGTGTATGCTCCATGGCTGTGTGAGAGGTAGATTGACAGTGCTTAGATGTTGAATGCTTCTTTTGAATACAGGTGAAAAACACCTGCTTTCTGTGACCTGTCATCTGGACAGAACTTTTGTGCAAGCATGTTTGTAACAAGTAAAAGATCTGACAGTAATTTCATTAGAGCCACCACAGAAATTCCTAGCCTTACATTCAAGCTCATGTTCTGTATTGTTTGTGTAGTATAATAGTGGAGCTACTGTAAGGTAAAGTCCCATATCTGAATATTGCTTGCACAAAGACTTACAGTATTTTTCAGATGTGCCATCAGAAAAACAATTAATGAGCAGTCACTGTAGTTAACATAGAAAAGAAATCCTAGCTTCTCATTTGCTCTCTCACATTTTTTAAAGCTCATTGGGATCACTCACTTATCTCATCTGCTCTTGTATGTAATATAGCCCACAGCATTTCACACATGTATTTTTCACAGAAGAAACCAAAAACATGATCTGCTTCATAAAACTATACACAGAAAATGAATATTTCTCTGCTTGGTAATTGGGAAGGTGGCTACTTGATTTTCTCAAAGCATGCATTGACAGCTTATGCCACATTTTATACAACACCTTGAGAACACATAGACTGCTTTAAAATAAAAAAGCCAGGCTCCTTGTGAGAATTTGGAGGATAATTAATGAGTTCTTTGAATTCTGGGGTCACAAAAGCAGTCCCGCTGAAAGAGGTTATCAGTGGGAAGTAGGTGTCTTTAATTTCTGTAGTGTTTGTTTATGTCTCCAGAAAACTGCACTTCTTTTACTGAAAAAAAAGAGGGAGGTCATTATGAAATTTAAAAGGCTGCCTCAGAAAAGATATTAGTTCTGAAGAATAGTAGAGCTGTCATAATTCTGCAACATTCTTATTAAAATTGAATCTGATGATATTTTAGACTGTAGACAGATCAGTCTGCAAGTTGTTAGGACCTGCATTTGAACCTCCTCCGGAATGATTTGATCACAGGAGAAAAATGGTATCTTGAGGTGTGGGATGAACACACATTCTTTAACCACTTCAGTGCAAGCTGCAGAATCTGAGCTAACCGTGGCAAAGAAGAGCAGCCTAAGCAGAGCTGTCTAAGTTCACAGAGAAGTGGATAAAGAGTGCTTACTAATCCTGCTCTGCTGACAGGATGACAACCTCTGATAGCAAAATAGGACAGTCAGCTGGAGGGGCACCTACATTTGTCACAAATAGTTTGATATCCAATCACCTAAGCATAACTCTAGGGTGCTGTGTACTGTTGTAGCATCTGAAAATCTTTTCACGTACTTAAATTCTGAACAGAAGTTTGAATTCATTCTTTTTTATAAAGGAATGCAGACTATGGTTTCTGAGGTTTCCACATAGATCCCTCAAACCTGAAATAACAAAGGATTCCAAAGCCTATTCTGTTTGGGAACTTTTGTGAAAAAAAAAAAAAAAAAAATGAACAAGGTTTTAATCTGTAATCTGAATTGTAAAGCTGGCTTCTTGTTTAATTAATGTTCATTGTGGATACACCCAAACACTAGTGGGGAAAACACTTGTAAATTAGAATTTGGAGGTTTTTTTTATTACAACATTGGAATTGCTGTCCTGTTTACAACACTTCAGAATTTTCATCTTAGAAACACCTTGGGCAGGTATGCCCATTACATAGCCAGGGTACTTCTGACACAGAGCTGAACACTGTGAGACTGTTGCTGGCCTCTTCCCCTCCTTACAGTGTGGGGCTGACTTTTCATCATAGGCTTCTCCACAGGGTAATGTTACAGCACTCTTGAATCACTGCCTCATTATTCTGCAGTTATGGGAGCGACAGAGTCTTAGATATGGCCTTAGAAATCCCAGTGCTTTGTTACTACATTTGCCATCTTCCACTGCCTTCACTTTCAAGCTGAAAGCAAAGTATCTCCCCTTGCTGTAATTCAGTGCCAGTCCTGAAGGACCTCAGAACTTCTTGCCTACTGGCTTCTTTGCAGTATATAAATGCAAGTCATACTGAACATGTATTTTCTATGTAAGAACATTATTTCAGATGACTGTTTGGGAAAGAAAATGTTTCAGGATAGGAAAAAACAGACCAGCTTGCAAGTGCTGCCAAAAGCACCGAATCTTTTTTGAGGGCAGACATTTTGGATGCTTCAGCTGGCAGAAAACCACTGAGGGATATTTTTCAAAATATAAAGTACTGTCCTTTTGAAACTGCCCAGTTCTTTAGAAGAATGTAAAGTGTTTTCATAGGATACTGGAACCCAGCCACCTGACACTGCTAAAGTAGGAACAGTTCTTGCAAATCAAAATTGGACTTTATTTTAATAGCACTAATAAAATGGACTGAAGGAAACTCTTGCATTTGAGTAGAAGTTTATTTTTAGGTAACTCAGTTGCTAAAAATAGAATTTCTATACATAGGAACCACATTTTGCCTCTGGTGTGGGTGGCTCACTGGACTTGGATGTGACTACTGGTGACAGATGAATTGTCAGTTCTGTGCTCATGGCAAGCCACACTTGCATCGCTTTGGAAGCTTAGCAATGAGCTGGTGGAATGCTGAACCCAGTCTGAGAAATAAACTTGGAGAAAATAAGTATCTATCCATGCGTGTTATGGGCACCAGATCTGTAGGCATTCTCTGAATTGTGTTTAGAATGTGGCGCCCTTGCTGACTGTCACCTCTTGGGGCTTTTAGAAGTGTTGCTTAATGAATTATGTAAAAGTCTGCCCTTCCCCCCTTTCCATTTTTTGTTTTCCATATTTTTGTTCATGCCTTTCCTTTCCTTGCACCTCTCAGTGAGAAAAGTTCAAAGAGACTTGTGGAGAGGAGCAGCAATGCAGGCCATTGGACTGGTAAAGCAGAACAGTAAGGATCATGTTAAGTATTCTCTGCCTGGTTCTGTTGAGCTGACCTGTAAATTATCATTACACAACTTTGTAACATGAGCTATAAAAATAAGTATTGAGAAATGAATAGGTCAGAGAATTAGAGTGAGTTCATTCTGTTATGATTTCAAAACCACAATAGTTTTCCTCTTTCCTCTTCTCCCCCTAGAAGCAGAAATGAAATTACGTCATTTTACCTAGGTTTATCAGATTTTCCATAATTCAGCTGTAGATTTGAGAGCTCAAGCAGTTTGAGAGCAATTTATTTCTCTTTATTTTCAATTGCTTTTATTCTTTTTCTATTTTATTGAAATACAGCCATTCACAGTATATTGGATTCTATTTTTCTTCATTGTAATGGTACATTTGAAAGAGACTACACTGAGAGATTTCTGGACTGTAGTCTAACCACACAGAAAATACTGTATGTATATATTTACATCAGTACTGCTTTACTGTTATCAACAGTTTTTCACAGTCTATAAGGACTTACTACTCAGAAAGTGATTTTGTTTCTGTAACTCAGTTTTAAAGAGTTAACAGCTAAGGGTGCTAATAAGTCAAAAATTCATGTGTAAAGCTATGGTGCATAAGAAGATGAAAATAATAAAAGTTTACTGATTTCATAAATGTAAAAAAAAAAAAAAAAGAAGAAAGATTCTTAAATGCTGAGATCCATAAGACTGTGAATAGTTTATTCTAGAAACAAACGTGAATTTAGCCCCTGCAACACATTCAGAGCACTGAAAATATGTTCTGTGCAAATCTGTGTAACCTTTGAAAATGAACAATATGGCAACAGAAAACATACTTCATATTTTGACATAGCAAGCATTTGCAGAGAGAGGCATGCAGTGTGATCACAGAGGCTTGCACCAGCTTTGTCCTTTCTCCTGGTGTGGTGCAGCTCAAGCAGTGCAGCTCTTGGAGAAGCACGGGCCAATACTGCTTGGTCTGCATGGGTGCAGATGTAGTTCCACAGAAGGGGAGGGTTGGGTTCCCTTTGGTCTGCGCTGGGGCCAGCTAACTCAGTGACACTTCTTATGTGCTTTGTCTCTAATAGTCAATGAGAGTTGGGGTCCTCTAGAGTGTGATTACAGGAATAACTATCTAATGCTTTTCCTCTGAGTCATCAAGAACAGCCTATCAGTCTCCAGTGACTATTTTTGGAGCCTGGCAATACACATATCCCCAAAAAATCTCCTTGCTGAGTGACTAAAGCAGACAGGTTCCTAACTGGCACTCTGAATCATCTTGCTGTGGCCAAGCATCTAACTATTTAGCTGTTGAAACGTCTAAGCTGGATGTGTCTTTAGCCAGTCTCTGATAAAATCAGGAATGAAACCCAGGAATCCTAGTTCACAGACTTTTTTTTTTTTCCTGTAACCATTATAAAACACATTGTACTTTTCTACCTCTAGGTATTTTCCATGATTTCAACTTCCTTCTGAAACTCAGACCTAAAGCTGCTTGCAAAATTCGACTTTCAGACACACAGAGGAAATTCTGACATAGAGAACCAGAGGGTTTATCAGTTCATTTTTTCTTTTAATTTCTTAAGATACAAACTTTAATGAGATAAAAAGAGATAATAGAACCTCTTATTTGATTCGGTGTTTTTATGTCTGTAATCTATCCACTTGCTGCAGCTCTCTGAGAATTTTATTACCAAATTCGACGCAGATTATTGTAAGGCATCTTGAATGCTCACATCCCTGAGCAGTTATATATAATTGCTTTGGTCAATGTGTTTTTGTTTGTTTGTTTGTTTTTAAGATTCAACTATAAAAAGCACATTTGTTATAACTGAAGATTTGGATTCAGTGAAATACTGTTCTCCATAAATGATACTTCAACACCTTGAGTCATATCAGGGGCAGTACATGTGCTGTGCTGGGATCAGTGCTAAGACCTCTGTCTTCAATTTGTCCCATGGAGACTCCAAGTGCAAAAGGAGGACACTTGAATATTTAACTCTTACATGATGTAGCACCTTCTGATTTCTCCTGTCACTTTTCACAATTTCTCTCTCTGTGTTCAGCCCTTCTATGGCAATCAGTGTTTCCAGATCCTTCCTACTCTTTGCTAAACTGAGGAATGGTGGTTTGCTCTGAAATGTTAGCTTTCCAAACAAGAGCTACGGGAGTAATCCTTCAGGCTGCTTGTATTTTTGATTCACTTCCTTTTCCCAAGCCTTGTCTTCTTTTGACAAGGCATGTGGTTGCAGCCTAGAGAGCTTTGGGATCATTGCCTATCATTTTCTCTTGGGAATAATTGTTGTGAACCTACTGGCTTTATCTTTCACTGCCTGGTTTCGTCCCTCAGCTTTTTCCAGGAGAACCCACTGATTCTTAACCTCAGTGATAAACCAGATGAAGTGGTTCTGATGGCACAAGTGGTAGCTTGAAGCCCGTTTTCTCCTTGTGGAATACGCCCTCATCATTTCTGACAGGTAACGATCCTGTTTTCTCTAGCTATCCAGACTCCCTGTCCCTGCTAGTGTTTATGAACACCCTTTATATTTCTGGATGTTTGTTAGTTTAACCACCACCTTTTGTTATAAATGGTATTCCTCACCATGGAATTGAATGTATATATATATATATATATGTCTTACAAATATTACTAGTAATGGGCTACAGTGAGGTCAAGATAAGAGAGGGTCCCTGTAAAGTAAACGTCTCATCCCGGTGTTGCTCCTTCTGTCAGAAAAAAAAAAAAAAAAAAAAAAAAAAAAAGGACTAAATAGCACCTGTTGTGCAGATGCTTTTGTGTGTTAATACACTGAACAATAAAGCAGTTTGTTCCTTTTTCATTCCTTACGGTATGTATATTGCAAGCTTCTGTCTGATGTAATCTGCCTATTTAACTTGTGGTTTCCTGGACAGTTTTTATAATAATTGTTTTCTGTTTTCTCATGAATTCCAGAGGGCTACTTCCCTGTGAATTCATATGTGTCTGGCTCACCCAAGAAATAGATGGCTAGGTCTATGGAAAGCCTCACTGTACACTCTTCTTATTCCTCAGTGTCTGAGACTCTTGCTCCAGGATAAAATGGCAATGGATGGGGCAGATCCAAAAGGAGAAGACCAGTATGGTACATGCTCTGGCAGGGTATGACAAGTGCTACATGTAATCTTAAATAAATAAATAAAAATCAAAACATCAAAATTATAGCATTGCATTTCAGAAAGCAGTGTTAATTTCTCAGCATATTTTCCAATGACACTGTGCAATTCCTGCTTTGGTAGACAGGACTTTTGACAAGGCCTTCTTCGAATAATTAGAAAGAAAATTGTCAGCTATCTGACAGAAATCCTAGATAGGATACAACTAGTTTTATCTAGTAAAAAAAACTATATAGGATGCAAAGTTATTTTTGGAAGACATGAACTTATTTAGTAAATAAATTTGCAAGTATGAAACAATGTTTTAGGAAAAGGTAGAAGGCATTTAGTTCACTCTTATGACACATGCCCTCATTTAAACTGTTGCTTGCAACATCTAGCATGAATTTGAATGTGATAGAAGCACATGGATTGAGAGTTTTAGTCACAGTTTGTAACATATAATGGAGATCTTGCATGTGAAAAGATTATTGTCGCAACTATGCTTCAACCAAAAAAACCTTCCACAGATCTGAATTTTTGCCGTCTTCCATACATATGATATATTGGGTACATATCTATACTAAAGGCTTACAAAATTGGTGGGAAAATTTCTGTACTTGGAAGTGGATTAAAACACTAGCAAAAAGAATAGTAGCTGGACCTATGGAGAACAGAATGTACAGCCTTACAGAAGTTATGGCCTGTTTGTTTCTCAGGACCTGTTTGTTTCTGAGCATGCAAGGTCTGTACTTGGGTACATGCATGTGAATACTTTCCCTTTTAATAGGTTTAAACATTTCTGTGGTCTAGATTCAACTTCCAGTGAAGCTGATGTTAAATAAATATGATCCATAGTTGCATGTAGTGAACAATGCTTTTGATAATCCACTGTTAGTAACTGAAGAAGTAAAATTTTGAAGGATGCAAAAGAGAAACCTCTAAAACACGAGATCTGACCTAGAAGTTGTCTCTGTAAAGCTAGCGGGATGTTTTTGAGTTTGTGCTGAAACATATTCACACCTGGAACAGGGTAGAGTTCCACTCTGGGTTGGACAGATAGCTCTCCTTCCCTCATGAGTTTTTCCCCCATCCTCACCTGTTTAATTATGAAGTTGCATACCTGTTCTTAGGCCAGCTCTGGCTTCTCATTGATCGTTACTTCTCATACTCTCACAGGGTGAAACTGAATTGTCACTGCCCACAAAACAGAGTTTATAACATCTAAGGGTTCTAGCATGTTTCTGAAGAATTAATTCAGTTTGAAGAAATATTAAATGATAGATAATATATTTTCTTGGGCAATTCAGTTACTATCTAGAATGAAGAAAACATCAGGGAGAAAGAATAAAGGGGTTATTGAAGCCCACCCGTACTAGCTGGCTCCCTTTCCCATTGTCAGGGACCTGTTTGCAGTAGAACAGTGCAAGTTTGTCACTCATCCAGTAGTATCCTCTCATATTTCATCCCATGCATGAAGCTAGCTGCTTCTGTCCACCTTCATTGCTGACGATCATTTGATAATACATTCCTGCATACCAAAACAGAGAGGGTACGTTTCCTATTCACACCACACTTGTTTCATTGTGGTGGCAAATTTTTATCAAGGCAAAGGGAAACCAGCCAGTTACATACCTTCCTGTAATTATTCCAGTGATGTGTTTGCAGAAAGCCAGCCAAAACCAAGGCCTCTAAAAAGCATCCTAGTACAGATCCAGAACACTGCTAAATGAGTGTATGTTCATTATTACTCTATGTTAGAATGAGACCTTCTGCATTTTATATTAATACCTGTACTATTTTTCTTGCAGTCTATGAATGCAATTAGAAAATTAAGTAATATCTGTGCTGAGCTGAATAATCTTTGCATTTTAATAAGTCCTGGAGCTTTCCTGTTCTCTGTCGGGGCACTCTGCAGAGTACTGGTGCATGCAGCCTGTGTCCAGCACACACACAGCACTGGAGTAGTCGGCAAGAATAGCTCTTGATGGAACAGCCAACAAAGGGCTGCAAAGTGCACAGTGCCTTTGGGGGGGTGGGGATGGGGGAGAGGGAATCTAAATTGCTTTGAATGCTAAAGTACTGAAACTAATACTTGACTTAAAGTGTGTGAATGCCTTGCTGAAATCGGCAAGATCATGGAAGTGGCAGAAATTAAGTGAATACTTTAAGTGCTTTGGCAGGCTGGCCTTTTTTTTTTTTTTTTTTTTTTTTTTTTTGAATTAGGCTATTCTGATGGAAATGGTGAATGGTTGAATGTGTAACTTGACAGTTCCTCCACTTCCAATGTTTTAAGCTTTTTACCATAAACTCAGAGGTTTAGATGCTGAAAACAATCTAAATAGCATAAGCACTTGTGAAAACATATACTAAAGCTCCAAGGACAAAAATGTTGTATCTGTGAGCAAAATGTAAAATCAGCAGTCTTTAGCTAAGAACCAAGAGGAATGGCTGACTACTTCAGTGGTAGTAAATGCTTTATTTACCACTGTCTTCAGATGCATGTTGGATACTGATAGTGCTTGTAAAAAGCAGGCACTCTTATTTTGTATTGGCAATAATATCTTTCATGCTTGACTTCTGGCACTAAAGTCTAAAAAAATAGGTTGCTGAAGAAAGCATATTTACTTGAATGATTATTTGGTTATTTGATTGAAATTCATCTATATTTAATACCATTCCTTTCTTCCAGGAAGCATAAATATAGGGCATCTCCACTTGGGTTTAGATGCACCAGTTTGGTACAACCTTCCTTTGGGGTGAATAGATATTATAGGCAATGTACTTAGAAGTAAGTCTGTATGCTCTTCAGTTTGAAATGATGATCCTGTCTTTTTTCCTGACTTTTTTTATTATTATTATTCACTACATTATACATAATCCTTTCTAAATCTAGATCTTGTATATGACTACACCATAAAATCTGGGCTTTCTTTTGAAGCACGCACTTCCATCTTCTTCTACTAACATGGGTATTTTTGGACTCAAATTGCAAACACGTGATCTTTTCACTTTGTATTGATCACCTTTTCCTTCATTACTCTTATTCTTCTTACCAAGTCTAAATAAGTAAAAATAACAGGCTTTTAAGTCAGCTTCTATCTCTTTAATCACTGGACTCATCAGTTGAGGAAGATCTGGGCAAAAAGTAAAGTATTTCTTCAGTTAATTACAGATGTACTTTCTGTAATTAATAGAAATTATTACTTAAACAACTCTGAGAAAAGAAAGTAAAGACAACTTCTTGGCCATAAATATTAGAGCTCTGCCAATGTATTTAAGGAGGTCAAATGACCTGACAACATGCCTGAACCCTCATCTGGTAAAATAATAAAGAGGCTTAAGTACTCCTATATAACCTTCCAATTTAATTGTGCTAAGGGACTTCTTAAAAAGAACTGTGGTATGGGGGGAAAAACAAGGTAGAAATCTAAAAAGAAAACAGTGAAATAATTTTCTTTGTGTCTTCTAAAAAGAACAGCTGTAATATATTACTGCTTATTGTCCTCAACTATATTTCTTCTTGGCATAGATAAGTTTCTGCCCAGCTAATTGAAGAGATTTTCAGTCTTTGGCTTTTCCTTGCTACAGTTCTTATACAATCATGTTTTCTGTCAGTTACTTATGTACAAGGGCATGCTGGGAAGCACTGTCATACTATATAAGCAATTGATTAAAAAAAAGCATCCCATTTACTTTTGAAAACACCTCTCAAATATACTGGTAGCATTTTCCAGACCTTCACAACAGGCCTGATCTGGTGAAGTCAGTGCAAGTCTTTCCACTGACATCAATGGGCAGTGGATCAGGACTCATTTATGTGCTGCTTCTAGCTGTACTTTCCCCATTCTTTAATTCTGGTCTGCTTTCCTGCTGAGATTTATTGAACCTGATAGAGATAATTCTTGCTTTTTTTTTTTTTTTTTTTTTTTTTTTTTTTTTTTTTAATAAAGCATCTTCTAGACCAGCAAGTTTTACCAGTAGAAGGAAATGTATTTGTGCTGAGAGGACACAGATGGATGGAGCAGCTGTGCTGGAGCAGTTTCGGGCAAAGACCACCAAAGCTCAGGGACTTCTAATGTAAAACCTACCCCGCAACTTCAAAGCTCCAGTTTCATCTCCTGTGTGCAGAAGACTGCGGTGTGCCCTTACACATCCTCAGGGTGCCTACCACCCCACTACCTTCAACTTAACAGCAACACTAACACGTACTGTTTGATTTGGTCAATTTATTTTTGCCAAATTGGTCCCCTGAAACAAACCCCCCAAAAAAGGAGTGAAAAAGTGTTTTTCTTATAGATTTTTGGTTCATAATAAATAATTAAATCTGTGTTATCTTAGTGTAAGTGAGTCCATATGTCTTTGTACAAACTCCATATGTCTTTGTAGAATCACATTGGCCTGCAGCTGGCCAAAGCTACTCATCCTAATTGTCTGTTCTGGAGTAATTCTGGATTTAAGTTTGGAAGAGACCAGTGACTAACAGTTACTTGAAGGGGAGGTTGTTGGTGGTGTTCCTCTGGAAGCCAAGTCATTTACATAACTATGAGAGATGTGATGGGGCAAAGAAAGAAGCATGGGGAGCAAGGTACAGGACAGTTCTTTGCACAGGGTCATTAGACTGGCATCTGGAGTGGGTCAGCCTCCTCTCTGAAACTTGCTAACACCTCAGTAATTCAGCAATCAGAAAAAAAGAGCACCAGGAGTGACAGAGGGAGGGACTGAGAGAGACTTGCTGCTTCTCCTCATGTAACGGTGATAGGACAGCAGTGAGCAAGGGTCAGTATGGGTCATTCAGTCTTCCTGTAAACAACAGCAACCTTTTTCACAGTGAAGTGCATCACATTTTTGTTTCTATAAAAAGAACAAAATACCTCCCCCATCAATTCCCCATCACAGTACAGTAATGAAACGCCCAGCTGCAGATGCAGCAAAATCCATTCCAGTTCTGCTCAGTTATTGTCTGTCTCATCTTTAGCAGATGGCTGGACGATGATGTCTGCAGTAATAAAAAATATTAAAAACAAAAACTGCCAGCTGAATTGGAAAACTGACAAATTTCTATTTTTATAATGTGGTACATGAAGCCATTATTTCTGGAGCCAGTAACAGTCATATTCAGCAACAGCCATGTGAGAACACTTAGTGATGAGAAGAAGCTCTTCTGGGCCACTCCATCTCTAGTCTTCTGGAAAGAGAGGGCACCTCACAGCATAACCAGAGCAGGCAGGAAAAATCTGGCCAAAAACAGCCTTGTACTGCTTCCATACATCACTTGAAAGAACAGTGGTAGTTGTAACAGTAGTAGCAGCAAGAGACATTTTTCCTCACTGAGGCAGAATATTTGAGGCTTGCTTCATTACTGCTTGCACAGGGCACACACGTCGCATAGTCAAGCTTTGCCTGGCACTACCACTTTTGCAGCAAGGGAGATGTCTTTGGAGCAATTCCTACCATGGCCATGCCTTTGGAATACCATGATCTTCAGCTGCACTCTGGGTTTTCCCCTTGCTCCTTGACATACACTGTTTTTCATGCTGCGGGACATGGAGACATAATGTCAAATGTAAGCACAATTTTTTACAGTTAAACTGTAAAGCAAAATTGCTCAGCTATGGCCTTTTCTACTAAATGTCCTACATTATGGTTTACATAATAATAGAGTATGAGCTGAAAGATGACTAAAAGTTATGAACAGATGATGCCGCATGAATGCTCACTGGATAATGGTCTTGGTTCTGTTTATACAGGATAGATTTCTAAATGACAGAAGACCATTTGGCACTAATTCATGCACTCATATCATTTCCTCCAGGAGAGTGACATTCTATCACTCTGTCATTGAGGTGCATTGTCTGGATCGTATTGGCAATTTCTGTGAAATTTAAACTTAGTGAAAACGTAGATTAAGTCTGGTGATATTCAGAGCTGTGGGCTAGTAACCCAGTTTTTGAAGTATAGGAAAGGATCCTTCTCAAACTCAGACCCCATGAAGGCATCTTGGCTGTCACAGATAAACCCATTGTCAATATAGTGACATTCAGAGCATCCAAACAACTTATCAGTTCTGTTACACACATTGTAGCCTTAATGTTCTTAGTTAAAAGGCGATCCAAAGATTATCCTGAGATTTGGATGTTTGCTTTTTCTGTGAAAGAAGTTCACTGGGTTATGAAAACTGCAGTTCTGTTTTCTTTATGCAAAATGCTTCATTTGCTGCACCTGGTATCTCATATCTAACATTTAGTGTTAATTGTTATTACCTGTTATTACCTGTTAACTTTCTATTCTAAGTTCCATTCAGCAAGGGGACAGGAATAAATGAATAACTCTGTTATGTTGTCATGTTGCAGTATGTTAGACTCTCATCATTTGTCATGCATTAATTAATGCTGGTTTATTCCAGATTCTATGGCCTCTAAATTATTGTATTTTTTTGAAGGAAGAAAAAAGTACAAAGCAAAGCAATTTATATATTTTCAATTTGTTTGTTTAAAAAAAAAAAATGTATTGCTTTCCTGGGGGATTGGGTGTAAATGGTTTTTTAGTTTTTTTGTTGGTGGTGTTTTTTTTTTTTTTTTTTTTCCCGAAACTGTGCATTTATATATATTTTTTTCATTCATTTATGCTCAGATATATGTGCTGAGTAAGATTGTCCCCTCATCATCCATCACAACCTGGGAACTATAGTAGCAGCTTTCCTTTTCAGTGAAAGATGGGGATGGCTCAAAACATGGAAATCTAGGGCATATCAGTCATTCTTTGTCTTATTAAGCCATCTACAAACCCAAAGTTAAATGTTACCTGCCTACCTTATAACATGGTGAGAATTAGTCTGTGAGCAAGTGTTTCAGAGCTGCCACTGAAAAGCTTGAGGGAGGTGAAAATGTTGGCCTTTTCATTATCTTGAAGAGAAATAAAAATTCTCTGTGTGTGGTTTTGTTCAGTAAGCATTACTTTTAAATCTGAAATTACTTTACATATTGAAAATATGCTTACACCCTTGCTTTACTACGGAGTAATAAAATTTTAAAATGAAATACTGTCTCTATCTGACTCTAGCAATTTGTCACAGTAGGACTTCCTGAGCTAGATGTGGTATGTACACATTTAACAACAAATTATTCCATTAAATTCTCACACAATATGCCTGCAGGCCCCCAGCTTGCTGACTTGTTCAGTGAAGAAGTTCCTGCTGCTGCGTGCTTTCAGTCTGCCACCCACTGGGTCCCATCTGTGGTTTGTAGTTCTTATATTGGAGGAGGTGATGAACAATCAGTTCCAATCCACCTTTTATTTTATTTTATTTTATTTTATTTTATTTTATTTTATTTTATTTTATTTTATTTTATTTTCACAATTCTCTAAAGCTTTGTCGTATTTCACCCTAGCTGTGTCCTTTCCAGGCATGAGAGCCCTGTTGACTTGGCTGCTCCACGCATTTGCTACTGTTGCTGCCGCCTTGTCTGTATCTCTTCCAATGCCACAGAAGTTCTTGAGTCTGAGGACTCAGTAGGGTTCAGGATGCAGCATGGATTTATGCTGTGGCAAAATTCTGTGCTTTGGTTAATCTCTATTCCCTGTCTAATAATTCCTAGAATTTTATTTGCTTCTTCTACTACTGAGTAGTAAGATTATTTTTTCTTGTTTTCTCACTTGCTGAATGTTTCTGGGGTGGTAGTGGTCTTCCTAGAGACACTCATTTTATATATATATTTTTCCCCTTCATTTTTGACTAACCATTTACTTTTGGCTATTTTGAATCTGCCACCCGCTATTTTCTTCTGATGTCTTCTATTATCTTCTTGCATTAGAGAAATCCAATGGAACAGTAGACATCGAAAAATATGTTCCATTTATTAAATGACCATTTTGATTATTTTATTTTATTTTATTTTATTTTATTCCTACTTCATTGCTTCAGAAATAAGTCAAACTAATATATTCAAAAATGGTCAAATTGTGAGTAATTTTTAGAAATCTTCTAGTATTTTAAAAAATTCAGAAAGTATTTTTTTAAAAATAATTTCAATTAGAGTGGCACAGAGCATCTCTTCTGCATGCTTTTAATGCAACCTCAAAACATGTTATATTTTTTAAAATGAAGCTTAATCCTTGATAATTTTCAGTTTTAAATTCCTCCTTTTTTTTTTTTTTTTTTTCCCATGATTACAATAGATTGTATTCATTAGCTACAATCATTTTCCATAAAGGAAACGGACTAAACTAGCAAACTTTTATGCATTGTAGGATGGAGTTTGCAATGCATTTTCAGCTATGAGACAGCGCACAATCTCTTTCATCCTGACATCTTGCAGCAAGGAGACATCCTGGACTGGTGCATACTTCCAATACTACCTCTGAGGGGAGCCATTTTCCAGCAGTTGTGATTAGTGTCATGGGAACCATATATCTTTCTAATCCTTGCATCATTACATGGGCCTGATTCTATTCATGCTTAATTGACGTGAATCAAAAATAGGTCTGCAGAAGACCACAGCCCATTTCAATTGAACACACATGAAATAAGATGAAAACATTTGCGGTACTTCTGTTGTTTTCAGTATGGCACATGGAAGAGAAAGAGTAAAGTGAAACCATACAGAAGAAATAGCATTAGGTTATTTTTCTTTTTAATACCTGTTTTTGTGTGATTTGGTTAAGTTCATTCAGTAGAGAAGACATTTTCTACTATGCCAAAGCTTTATCATATATAACTGTATAAATATAGAATATTAATGTTTATTTCAAAATCTGTTTTAATGGTATTTTCTCCATTTATCTGAAATTAAGGACATATTCTGCAATTTGAAATTTCATTTTCAGCTGAAATCCTGAGTGGCAAGAATAATTTTTAAGACCACAACTTCACTTGGAGATATAGAAGGAGGTGGAGGAAGAGAGATGAAATAACTCAGCAAACATGGAAATGGAAGAGAATTGTTATTGGTAAATTGTCTGGGTTTGGCAAAGAAAGCATCCAATGACTTCATGTATTTTGCATTACTCTCTAGCCCACTGGAGTTTGGTTCACAAGTATTCTTAGACACTGTATTGTCCTGATCTGTGTCTCCCTGATATGTGCTTAGGAATATAGTTTATTTGTTGATGAGGCCAGCTGGACTAGAACTGAGACAATGTCATTCTTAATTACAGTGCTCTGAGAAGTCTTAAAAAACTCTAAAAGAGTGGGCAAATGATGTAGCTCAAGGTTTTACACAAATCCCAGGGCGAGAGATTAGTGACAGCTTTTCCTGTACTTTGAACTTGCACTATTCCATAGATATTTACTTTAAAGACACACTAAATGTTTTATTGGTTTTAGCTAAATGTAGATTATATAAGGAATTTTCAATAATTCCTAAAAATGCTAATTTCTACTTAATTTCTGTATTAGTTTATATTAGTTTATATTTTTATTTTACACTTCACAGAAAACAAATGACTGAAAAGTTAACTTTGAACAAACTTTGGAGCAAAATCTCTTCAAATGGCTCTGAAAAATAATCAAAGCAAATAGTCTCAGTTTAGTTGTGTAGCTCCAGCCTGACAAGGCTCAATGGCAATGCTATTAGGTGTTTGCTGAAAACCCACTCTCATCTAAAATTAAGACAAATTTCAGGATAAGGACAAAAATATGAAGTAGCTGGTGTAGTTGGTTCTGTACCACCAAGTTCTTTTCATGCTCAGCAATGTTCTCAGAGCAGACCACAGGCCTATTCTGAGACGCTTAAAAAAGGTGCAAATTGTGGAGTTCTGCAAAGAACAGAGGCATGTATGGATTGGCATTTCAACTGATTAGACTGGGACCACTACCACATCGTTCTGAAAAAAAAAAAAAAAAAAGAAAAAGAAAAAAAAAGAATCCCCAAAACACAATCATATGATAACTTCTGGCTGAACTCCTGCGCAACATGAACTTGCTTTAGCTAAGCCAACTCTCCTTTGGCCCCAGCTTTCAAATAATAACAGTTTTTTTTTTGTTGTTGTTGTTTTTTTTTTTTTTCCAATTAGATGAACAAAACTTCTTGGGATGTTTTTAAACCTCCTTCCACTGAATCATTCCAAAGTAATAGTAGATGACTTAGACAAATGATCTGAGTTACTGATTTCATGGATGGAGAGAGTGAGTAAGAAGTATACTCTGTCCCTTGGCTGTCATTCACCACTTTACCATATCTGCACTCACATCCCAATGAATGCGTTTGTTACTGTTCTGGATTCTCCATTTAATAAACTGCATTAAACTCTCCCTGGAAAAAAAGCAAATGAGTGGTCTGGCTTATCTGCTTTTATTTTGGCATAATAAGACATTTTTTCTAATCAGCTGATTTGGAGAGAAGTTTGCCATGTTGAAATTGGGGACAAGTTTCACTCAAATTGAATTGAACTGCCTTCTGCTTACAACTATACAGCTCTTTGCTGACAGCTCGTGCACTCAGAATTTGGGCAAGATTTGCATGGCCCTGAATCAAAATAACATTTACAGTAGTTTTTTGAGTGCTTGAAAGGCATGGCGATGACCTAAGACTAGTATTTAGTCCAAATCTAAAGATCTGTTCCAATATATTCCAGTCAATCCTTACCTTGGGATTTCAGACTAAGGGCATGGGTTCAAAATGTGCTTTTATTTATGAACTTTGGGTGGGAGACATGCAAAGTTTAGAGCAGAAGTCTATAGGGATAAACATGTTATTGGAGAATCTCAGATAACTGTCTCTATACTCACAAATCCATGTTTCCTCACAGCTGCTACGGCATGAGACACATCAAAGGGACCTTGATGTCAAGAGACCTTGAAATTTAACCTGTAATAAAATAGATACATGACAGCATTAAATTCCAGCCAAAACATATTGCCATATTGCCATTTACCAAATTTGGAGAGGAAGACAGTGCAAGCTTTTTTTTTTTTTTTTGAATTATGATTTTACTGTAATTGTAAGTCACATGCTAGCAAAATGCATAACAAAGCTGTTATTATTCCATTTCTATTTTTTTATAGCATGGAAATTGAGGCTGAGATGCTCTTTCAGTTCTTCAGTGTTGGGATAGTTAATGGTTTGGCCCCCAGTTCAGAGTGGGACAGGTGGTATGGTTATGTTTGGCTCCTATTGAAGGGTGCCCCAGGCAGCTGCTGAAGTAGAAAGTAAACAAATGAAGCTTGAAATGGGGAACAGCTTAAGCCCAAAACATGTAACCATTATATTTTTGTTTCTTTTCCTTGCTAACTAAAAGATGTATCTTTCCAACTTTTCAAAAGTTGAACATTTACATAAAACATATGCATATACCAATTCAGTTCATAAATTGTCACCATCCCAAACCATGAAGCAAAAGGCCACTAACTCTTTAAAGTGTCACCTTACAAAACACTGTTCCTTTTTTAAGAGAACAAAAGAATGGAGGCAAGATCGACAGAAATCTGAACAGACACTTCTTGAGCAAGCCAAATAGTATTCTATCAAGTTGGAAAGATGTAAAAAGATGTAAACTATCCTGTGTATCATTGTGCTCCACCTACTGGTACATTATTTATTACCTTAGTACAGACATACAAAGGCCTCTCTATTAAACTAGCCTGCTAAAAATGTTACAGATTCCCAGGCATTGTTTCCTCCTCCCTCTCATTCCCTCTGTTCCTTTTTCTTCAATCTCTTCAACTCAATCATCCAAAACAAAGAAGAAATGAAAATAGCAAACAAAAATGGGAGTAGAAAGGCAAGAAAGGGAAAATGCAATAATTGTTAAACCAAAGCCTGAAAAATATGTGGTTTCAATACCTTTATTTTTTTGCAATTTCTCATTGAGATGTCAAAAAATGTAGAGTAAACATGAAGTTTTTGAATTTTTCTTGAAACATACTTGCCATTTTTCACCCAGCACTGCTGCCAACTTTCTGGCTATGTAGTACAAACAGCTTTTCAGCTACTCCTACAATGGCGCATTCAGAAAAAGATGCATGTGCTAATGACACCTGCACAGCTACTCATTTATGGCAGTAAAGGAGCAAGTGAACATGCCAATCAGATAATATATGCAGGCTGGATAACTATATACCTAGCTACCTGCCTGTGTGTGGTACTGTAGCTAACTGAAGGCATTGGGGTGACATGGAAACAGATATGTTCTCCAAGGTACATCCATAGCAGGAAAATAATTTTGCAATACTAATGTATAATCTATATTATCAGTATAGGAAAAAACAAACAAACAAATAAAAACTGTTATCTTTCTGAAGTGCAGCTTCCAAAAAAAAAAAAAAAAAAGAAAGAAAAAAATACTTTGGACCACTATGTTTCTCAGCATCAAGCATATCTCACTCTTTTTCTTATAAAATAAATATCTGAAAAAAATATCTGAAATCTCTATATACACAGTTATCTGTTTGCATTTTTAAAAAAGTGTGTATAAAAATATGAAAAAAATATATATAAGGTTTATCTACATGTGTGTATATATTTGCATGTATGGTAAGTATATTGCCTTAATGCAAACAGGACTACAAAGAGAATGTTCATCTGTGATACTTAAGACATTAAGGCCTAGGGGATATTGGCTAGACACACTGTTAGAGCTGTGAAATAATTCTTGCCACCAGTTTTTCTAATGAAGACCATCTGCCAATAGCTTCTTTTTTTTTTTTTTTTTTTTTTTTTTTTTTTTTTTTCCAAAAAAGAATTCAAATTGCTTTTAATCCAGCTGAACTTTTGAGGGATTAGCTATTATGTTCTCATTACTCCTTTCACTGACAAATGACTGACTTTCAGGAGCAATTCCATGCTTGAGTCAGTTCACCAAGCAGAATATTCCATTTCTAAAATGAAAATTAAAAACAAAGCAAAACAAAACAAAACAAACAAATCAAACAAACAAACAAAAAGAAAAGCCAACACCAACAATAAAAACAAAATTCCAAACCACAAAACAAAGCAAAACAGCCCCACCAACCTTCTACCTCACTTATAAGCTCAGCTTTAAATCATCTGATTTTGTTGAATGTACAGATTTTACCTAAAAATGATCAGTTACATAGCACATGGCTTACAGGCATTATATTTTACCACTTTTTTCACATTCATCTGAAAAAATAACTGGAAGAAGCCAAAAAAATATTTCTAGTGTTTTTAATTGGTTCAGTAATAACTTTTAGGAATTTACTTCATGATTTTTATTTTTCTTGGAGAAAATATAAGTAAAAGTAAATTAGAAAATACATATACATGTGGGTGAGATACATATACGTGGGGGGGGGGGGGGTAGTGTATATGTATTTTCATCCAGATTTTCACAAAATTTAACTTACTCTTTGAATAAGGGACTTTCTGGATTCCCCATAACAGTGTTCTTTATAGCAGGTTATACCCTTCTGTAGATTTGCTATCAGAAAGGAAAAGTGGCATTGTAGCATATTATATATGAAATGCAAGAGAATCAACTGACAGTACATTTGGATAAATGGTAACTAAACTGGCTGGTTCTCAACTCTGTGTCACTGAAAAAGGCAATATATGAAGATTTACTCATAGGTAGAATGCGTTTTCATTCAGGCTGTCTGTGCCCATTTTCAGGCAGGAGGTCTAGCTAAATGGTTATTATAGTCCCTCTTGGATTAACATCTAAGAATTTTAGCTGCCAGCACTAGAACATTATTTATAATCTTACAGTGCATTTCCAACTCATTCAGCATTAAAGAAAATAAAACAGCCTCACTATTTTGTGTGTAGGGTAATGTTGTCATCTGATGGGAATGGAACATCCAAAGTCAAAATGAAGTTACTTAAGCTGAAGATTCTTCTACAAGACTGAGCACTCAAAATCAAAATTTTGATTTTTTTACTCATTACTGCAGTCCCCTGGTAGATTGTTCCTAATAATTCTCTCAGTAAAGGCAATAAGGAGCAAAGATACACTACATTTTAATCTACTCTGCAGACCAATAAATGATCTCTGCAGTTTTCCAGTGGTGTCTGTGCTGCATTCTGCTTGGTGTGCCTTTGGACAGTATCTACTCTATATTTCTCTGTGGTCTCTGTTCCCTCTTTTCCCCTCTCATTTACTCAGCAACAACCCAAGAACAGACACATTTCTTGTAAGAATCAGAAAAATAAAAGATAATGCGAGGTGAAGTAATGGGTACCGTTGCCCAGGTCAGCCTCTGTATTTCTGTGGGCAGGCACTGAGGGTGGCTGTGTGGAATAACCAGACAAAGTAGCACTGGCGTGCTACTTTGTCATGTCGTGCTGGGTGCAGGCCAACAAGATGTTGGGTGGTAGGCTCCCACTGGACTGGGTTTTATATGTGGCTCTTTGCTCAGCAGAGGAAACTCATCTGGCAACCTTGAACTCAGTATTTCATTGGCAGGGTGGGGCAGAGTCCTTTAGAGTGAGATTTCAGGGAAGCAAAGAGGGATATATTGCTTTTTTTTATTTTTTTATTTTTTATTTTTTTTTTTTCAGCAAAGAACAGGCCTGCTACAGCTTTGGTGCTTTCCAAAAGGTGCTTTTCATTGTGAGTTAAGGGGGGCTCCAGTTCCTTCAGAGCTCTCCGAGGCACAGGGCTGGTGTGGGAATTCCTGTCCTGGCAGAAAGGATGCGTGTTGTGCCCACTGAGGTTGCATGTGCCATGGCATTTTGAACAGTATGTGAGAGCATGGAAATTATCAGGCAAAGTGGTGCAGTCTCTTATGTTATGGGATATACAGTGGCAGACCAGGAAAATTCCTGGGGGTCATCCACACTGGTGAGCATATAGAAAAAGAGGTTTCCTGCCTGGGATTTCAGCTAGGGCACGGTGCTGTGTGCAGAAAGAACTGGACACTGTGTGCATTGTCAGAGAATTTGGCCTCGGGGGAGCTAACAGCGATGCTATGACAGGCCACTGTAGACACAATTACTTATATTTCCAATCAGGATTAATAGTTGTTCAGGCCATCAAACATAAGTAGCTGGTGTTTACACAAATGAATTTTATATCAAGCTTTCGGTCATATGTATTCACGCACTGTCACATCAATTGAAAGCAGGATGAGAATCATCAAAGGAGCAATAGGTTGTGGGCAGGCTGATCTGATGGGTCCTGGGAAAAGTGTAGGTTTCAGTGCTGAATACACAAATCAGCCAGGCTAAGCCTGCATGGGAAAGGAATGGCCAGAACATGTTGCTCATCAGTATGGCATGAAAGGAGTCAGTTTAAAGTTTGTGCACGCACACTCTCAGAGACATGCACAATCTTCTGTGTTTTGGGTTGACTTGTTTACTGGCTATAGCAGCAACACCATCCCCCAGAGTGGTTGGCCCAGTTGCCGTCACCAAACCAGCACTAACCAGATGCAGAATTTTGTTCTATGGGGTAGATGGATGCCACAGGGACAGAAGTCACAGATCTACAAGCCATTGAATAAAGCAATGGAGAGTTCACTAGCTCCAACAGCCCTCCTCCCTGGCAAGCTGAGCCTCCATTCCGAAGGTCTGACATTTATTTTCATTTCCCTGCTCTGACTCACATAGATTCTGTCCCTGGTTAGGTGGGAAGCACACTGGCTGGTCTGGCATGACACTTGTACAGGTGGCACCTCTTCATGTTGTTCATACGCATGTTGGTTCCAGAAGAGCATCTGGCAAAAGCCATCTAATACTTACCTCGGTAGAGAGAATTGGAGGAAAAATTGAGTTGAAATATGCTAAAATGTGTATAGTAAATGAGAGCTGTGCCTGAATAAGAACAAAATATCCCGTTCATTCATGCATATGACCTTAACTCAGGACCAGGCTTGGAGCCAAAGTTCAATAAAGTTTGAATTAATCTCTGAGCTTGGTGCTCTGAGGACAACATTTTGCTCCTGGTATAGCTTTAGACACTCTAACAGGATGGACTGTCAAAGATGTCCTTGCCGAGAAGAATTACTTCTCAGAGGAATGTTACAGCAGTGTAACTCACAAGTAAAACACTACCTAAAGGTCACACTTGAGCAGCCACCAGAGTTGCAAGTAGACCACAAATGGAATATGGAAATTTGGCCTAAACGTGTATATTGCATATCAGGTTTCTAAAAAAAATACCATTAATTTTTTAAACATTTGAGTACTTCTTTTAATGGATAAAAGTTAGCATTTTTGTTACAATTCTAACCAAATTAAAAATGGCTCTGATGAGATTTTAAAACTCCTGATTTTTAGAGTAGCAAACTCAGCAGCATAAGAAGCATAAGCAGCATGAGAAGCAGCTTGCCCTCTCCAGACTCTATCCTATTTGGTAAAAAGAGCTCAGGCAGGCTGCCAAGAGTGCAAAAGCTAAACAAGTCACAACTGTAGGCCCAACACCCATGCCTCTGCAGCCCAGGCAAGGCACTGGCATCCTGCTTGGAGGGAAAATGGGAGAATAGCATTGCTGACTCACAGAGACAGGTGGAGGAACAAAGCAGTGGCTTGGGCTTAACCATGGAATTGACTGTAAAGGAAATTTTTTATTGCCAAGGGATACACTCTATTTGTGATCAGTTCCACCATCAAATATCTTGTTCTTGGCTAAAAAAATAATAATAAAAAAATATTATCAGCATATGAGCGAAGCGTTCTTCTGGTATTGGCACAGTTAAGAAAACCATCTTACTGGGCCTGACACAAATGTCACTGCAGTAAACCAGATAGGAAAAAGTTAGTCACTGTAGAGCTGTCACACTGAAATGCATAGAATTTGTTACTGATCTGAGTTAAGACTCAGACTAATGGCTAAGAAAAGGCTCCATTTCCTATTGCTCCTTAATTAATTTATTTATTTTTGAATAAGAAACATTAAAATATAGTCTTGATTCAACATTTTGAGTTAGAAAGCTTTTGTTTCCTTCAAGCTGGAACTTCTCACAATTTTGAAATCTTAGCAAATTTAGGCATAAAATGATGAGAGACAGATCAGCATTGTAAAAAGACATTACAAAGTTATAGAAATGAAATGTTTCATCTGACCTCAGCTCATGCATTTTTCAGATTTTCAATTTGTGGAAATTATTAAGATTTTTGCCTTTCATTCTAAGCTGAGGGGAAAAAAAGTGCTTGCAGCTCAGAACTATCTGTAGTAGCAGCAGGGAATTTCCCATTCTGCTTCAGTTCCATTTGGTTGGTCTCTGTTTTGAAGTTATTTGCTAAGGGGCACTTATTCCTGTAATCTATAAAGGCCTTCTAATGGAAGCGATGGGGTGAGGCAATGGAAGTTACTAAGCAGTTTTTGAATATGAAGACCAAAGCAACTCATAATTTGTGTCCTCCCGATTCCCCCCCCACCCCCCCACCCTACTCCCCCTTGGCTTCTGCTCTGTTTATTCCCCAGACTGGCATTACTCCTTGTATTTTTATTGGGCAGAGACGAGCAAAGCACCTTGCTAATATACAAACCTCCGTCACACTCAGAGTACTTAATGAGGGGCTGGTTAAACTTTCTGCAGACTAGATTTCAAAACATAAGAATATTTTAAAATGCAATTAAAAGTCTTAATAGATTTCCCAAAGCCAATCCAGAATAAAGAACATTCCTCTTTGGCAACTTGCAAATAATGGAGAAATTTCTGACCACAATGTCTCTGAAGCTATCCCCAGAGTCAAAATGGAATTTTTATTGCTGTATTGCCTTTTTAGTCATGCCACTTTTTAGCACTTTTCGTTCTGCAAGTAAAGGCTAAATATATGAGCAAAAGTTTCTGATGCAGTTAGAAGCAGCTTATTCAGCCTGTGTTGTTTATGAACTGTAGGCCACTCCTGTTCTTTCAAACCCCTGCATTACTAAGGCTTCCAGGAAGCTGCTCAGTGCTATGCCATATATTATCAAGTGACTTTACATGCTGCGGTGAGGCCACCCATCATTCCTTGCCAGTGAAATTCATCCATCTTCATGTTTAGGGGCCTCTTGTCAGTGACTGCACAGACATGTAAGTATAAAGATTGCTCCAAATGAAAGATGTGGCCAGCCAAACACATTGTAGCTCAGACAACACAAACTTACCTCATCAGCAAACAAATTTCATTAAGACAAGATTCATTAAATAGAAATTGGTTTCCAATGGTGTATAAATGCATCAGTCTGTCAATTTGGACATTCAAATCAGAGTTCAACCAGTGTGTCATTAAAATAGATTCATCATTCCCCACCTTCTCCTTCTTGCTCCTCATAAACCTGAATCCTATATCCTGCATGTGGGTAGTTACAAACAGGAGAAATAAAGGGGGCATGAATTTCACATGTTCTCGACACTGAATATTTTGGTCCCAAATGAAAGCCAAGAACATCCATTAAAAAATCCAAATCACTTAATTTCACCTTTATGCTATGAAGTCCCCTTTCAGATGATCAGAATCTAAGCACAGTATATAACACCTGATATCAGAGTAGAAGAAGACAAAGAAGAAAATAGCGAGCTCTGCTTTAGGCCCTCCTGATCAGTTGAACATTTTGAATGACTCCCAGGCGAGACTGAGTCTGTGAGTTCAAATACATTTAGTTCCTAGAAGTCTGCATTGACATTTATAGACACTCCCCAAGTGATACCAAGAGAGAAAGCACTTGCAGGGAAGTCTGATCTCTGTTTCAAAATTACACATGAATACTGTTACCACTTGAGTTTGGATGGTAAATTATTAAACAGTAAAACCAATCTGATGTCTCTCTGACCAAGACTAGCACCTCAGTGTGGTTCAAGAGGATTTTTGCCTGTGTGTTTGCACATCATAAATGCCATGTGTGTACATGTACATTAGCACACGCATGTGTGTATATACAAATGTGTGTATATGTACAAGGAAAAATGAAAGATGCATGCAGAGTACCAAAAAAAAAAAAATCTGCATTTCTGGGAAGAATGAAAAAAGGAAAAACATTACAAAAGAAAACAAACTGCTTTCATGCCTGTCTAAAATATATGTTATATGTTATATATATATATATATATATATATATATATATATGTATTCCTGGCAATGAGAGTCAGAAAAGTGCCACAACACATTTTTCATATACAAGTGTCATAAGGCAATGTCAGGCATACTGCAGTCATCAGAGTTTTCACTGTGGAGCCACGCACACACATACTCTGCACAGAGCCAGAAACTTATGTCAACATGTTGATTGATACTGTTATTACAATCACCACAAGCCCTGACTTGGAAGCACTCTGCACTAAGACTCTTCAGAAGGATGATGGGACAAACTACAGCTTAGAGAGCTGTGTTTTGGTACTCACAGCACCCTGTTGCTTGGTGTTGGGATGTGAATCAGTCTACATCAGATGAAGAGGTGGCTTTGCTTTCTTACTGTCTCAGCACTCTGAGGGGAATGGTAAGGGAAGAGGAAGTCTCTGCCTCCCTTCCCCTCTTTGCAGATACAGGAGGCAGAGCAGTTGTTCTGCACACACTGCCATCTGATCAATGCAAGTGAGGACAAACTCAAAAAGCACGGTATAAACAAGGGAATTCCCTTTCCTTTTTGTGTATGGTTTTATACCTTGTGTTTTACCCTTCCTATGTCCAATTTCTATTAGTTCATATTTGTTTCTTATTTTGGTCTGAAACTAAGCATCTAAGCATTTGAAATTTTGATAAATATTTTTCATTAGGTATTACATCTGGCTGTTTACTGATTCTGTTGTATTCTTGAGGTTCATTTATTAACATACTAGCCTCAGGCTAATTTCATATAGAAAAAATACCTACTTTTTTATCCAGTATGAGTATCCGCAGAGCTCCCTCTGTCATCCTGACCTCCATGAAACAAACCCATGTCCAGTTTGATGTAGCAATCACCATTTTGTCAAGTGGATCATTCTACTAAGGGGATAAATCTGGTGCCTTGGCAGTAAGTTAAAGTATGGTTTGGCAAATACATGTAGGCTTTGATGCTGTGAGTTGTCCTTTCCAAGCAAGAGTTTCTGGGTGGTATTTTAAAGTTATACTGTCTGCTGCTGTTTTCCTGGATATGATAACACTGCAACATGTCTGTTTTGAAGAGGCTGTACTTTATGAATGCTGCACATTTACTGATCTCTTCTTATGACCTTTCTTTTTCCCCAGAAGTGGAAATGACAACAAATGAGCTCACATTTCAAAGGCTCAAGTGCCTCAAGGTGTCTTGGAGCACAGCCAGGCCAGGGAGCATGGGTTGAACCTGCAGTAGGGAACAGCTGACCCTGAGCCTCACTAATAACTGACCCCTGGCCTTTGGCTCGGTTACTGTTGAGGTCCAGAAAAGGACATTTTCACCCTCTCAGCTCAGTCAGGTGTGAAACTGTAATTTGCTGCTTTTTGAGGAAAACTCATTTGTGCCAGAGGTAGGTGCTCCCCCAGCATGCCCCGTTCACAGACATGCAGCTGACCACGCCCTGAGGGCGCCAAGCAGGGTTTCAGTCAAGCCCAACTCACTGTGGGCACCTGGCTTTGGGAGGAGTGTGGAGGGGGTAGGTGAGGCACCCTATGGCTGTCCTTCCCCTCCAGGCACCTGAGGGCCCCCCTGGGCATTTGGTCTCCCTCCCTCCAGCACTGCTTGGTACTCAATGGCATAACACAGCCCCTGGTGCGTCTGAGGAGAAGGTTCCGTGAGCCTGAAATATGGATAGGAAGGCCACACTGGTTCTGTGTATTGGCATGAGCTGAAACAGAGGGATGATTGAAACACCTCCTTCTCTGACATTCAGACTTGCTGCACTTGCCTGTACAGCTGTAGGCTTTAGGAAACCCCACTCTTTCCACTACAATTTCCACCTGCAGTATGATGAAGTTGGTCAGCTAGTCCTCAGATACCAAACACTGCAATAATGTTTTCCTTTAAGTGCTGCCTGTGTCTATATTCAATCTTCTGGACAGAGGTAAGATAGCATCACCCTCCAAATAAGTCCCTATACTCTTTGGTGCATTTGATCTCTGTCAACAAATGACTGCCCTCATTCCTTCACTGACGTGAGGCAGCAGCAGCGCAGGCAGAGAAGACTGCCTGGACTTCTGGCATAATACTGGGTTTCCAACTTCAGCAGTTAACAATGGCAGAAATTTTGCTTCAGAAATGGATGGTTAATGAAAACTATGCTTTGCACTGCAGCTGCAGTCACGAATCTCTGATCAAACAAAGAGAAGGAGAGATAAGGTATTCACACGAAACATTCAAGGAGTCAAAATGGCATTTTCAATTTTTTTAAAAAAATCATTTTTCAAACTTTTTCAGCCTAAATCTTCAGATTTAGCTTTAAAAACCACATTGGATATATTCGTGATTCCAAGGCAAGACATGATTTTTCATTAAATAAACAAAGAAAAAAAAGTATTAGTTTAGTAATATAGAAGCAAAGAAACTATCTTCTGGTTAGTTCAAATATGGCATTAAATAAGATGAGATATCTTTATGTTATGAGCCTGTGAAAGATGTGATTCAGCCTCACTTTAGTAGCATGTTGTTAATCTGTGTTTACATTTTAAAAGAGCACAAAGCAACATTATTTTCAAAGACTAGATGTTTTGTCCCTTTCTGGACCAAGTTTGTGCTTAGATCTTGTGTAATGGGGTCTTGTGAGTTTCATTTTCACATGCTATTTTTAAATGCACATACATCTAAAGTTATAAAAGTGGGGAAAAAATAAAAAAAAATCAATGCAAAATTTAGCATAGTTCCAGCAAGATTTATATAAGAGACCAAATTGTGCCAGGATGCAGCAACTGGAATCTTCAAGGAACTCTGGGGAAGTTCTTTTCCCCATTTCTGCTGCCACCACTGATGAGCAACTTGGTTTTCCTTTACAAAGTTCATTCCTTACTCTGCCAAAAGAGTGCTGGCAAGCATTTTTTACATGAAACAGTCTGTAATTAAACACTTGTAGATGGCTGAACTCAGTGAGTTATGAATGTTCTGGGACATATAAACAGTCCTACAACAAGAATTGCTTCCATAATTTGACTCAACAAAGTGAATGAGTTCTAAGCACAATTTAATAAAAAATGTAAGACAACATAGCAACACTTCGTTCTCATTAACACAGTACTACGAGAGTACTGTACTTACACTATATCTTTAAAAAGCTGTGGAAATCAGCAAAGAAAGGAACATTTTCTGTGTTATATTCAAGAGAAAAGAGTTGATGGACCCTAAACACAGCTCAGGCAGGAGAACAGACATGAAACTTGTAGAAAATGCCTATAATTCCTCTGGAAGCAGGACATTAACATTTCTTCTCCCCCCCCCCCCCCAATAATCCAATCCCTCATTTCCATTTCTCATCCCTTTCCCACTCTTTAGTTGTGCAAGTGGTGGAACAACTTGTATCAGCAGACTTAGGCTAAGGTCGACCAGCTGATAACTTTTCAATTGTAATTTTTTCTTGTGCATCAATGCTTTGCAGCAACAGATGAGATGTAGGGAAATGCCTGAGAAGTGGAGTGAAACACTTGTGGATTCAGCACCATGTTAGTATGGATAGGTTGTTTTTTTGGTACAACACTGTCTTTGCATTGTGAAAATCTACCTATAGCAGTGCTGGACCAGGGTATTCATCCTGGTCAGTTTTTAGCATATACAGCAATGTGCTGCATTGCACAAGTGCGAGTTTCCCATACTGGTCCCCATTTCCAAGGGGCTTTCCATCTGCTTAAATTCTAATGGAATATTTAGTGTTGTCCATAGGTATAAATGTAAACATAACGCACCTGAAATGCCACTGCCTTGGAAAGTAGCATGATGCCAGCATATACCAGCTCATCTGAGAACATGTTTTAAACAGATTGGGAAATGTTGAATACTTGGTTTTGATTGAAAAAAAAATATTTTGACATTTCTGAACGGATTTTTTTCTGAACATGTTGGTCTTTGAAAATGCCAATTTGGGATGAAAATAGTTTTTAAAATATCAGCCTCTTTCCCTAGGAAGGAAATTTCATCTGTCAACTAGTTGTACTATCCAAAACTAGTCAAGAGCAGGAATAAGTAGAAAACACATGTCCTAAATAGGTACCTCTCTGTCTCTTGTCGAACCCAAGAAGTTTAACTCAAATGGAATCATTTGGATTGGGCTGCTTGCCTTTTTTTTAATGGCTTAATTTTGTAGCAGTAGCCATGACTATAACAACTAAAACAAAGAAAAACATGGAATTGGACTTAGAATTAGTACATTCTGTCTGCTTATGAGGGAGAAGTCCAACCCAGGCTCTTGCTCCTAAACATGTGCTCAAATTTTAGGAGGTTTGACTGGGGATTCACAACTTCTAACTCAAGTTTCTCTCTGTTGAACATCAGATACAGTCATGACAAGTGATGTATAGGCTTTGATATTTCTTGAACAGGTTCTACACCACTTTGAAGTTATTCAGTTACAAAGAAAGAGAGAGAAAGTATTTTTAACCCAAATTCTTTGTCCTTGTAATTTTGGGACCACCAGGGCTTCTGAACAAGCCTTTGTAGCTAAGGCTGGCAGGTGATGCTGCTCTGATGTCTGAGTTTCCTTCAGTAGGAGTGATCGCTAATAGTCATTTAGTCAGGAGGAAACTTGCTCATCCTTTCAAACTAGTGGCAGCAGGCTCCACTGAGTGTCTCCCTCCCTCTGTAGCTCCCTTCCTCTATCATACGCCTAACACCTAAGCCTGTACAGTGTCCTGCATGGATTTTGCTGTCAGCAGCTCTGTTCAGTAGCTGCAGCAGAGGACTTCTTTCCCAGATGTATATAGACATTTACATTCCCTGATTCTTAATACACTGAACAGCAGCCAGAAGAATAAAGGTGTGTGACTCACCATCCTGGCTGATCTTTACTTACCTTAAAGAAAATTTTTCTGCCTATTAAGTAAAAAGAGAGAGAATACGAAGAACAACAAACAAAATAGAATAGGCATGACACAACCATGTTAAAGGAAAGAAAATGTGAAAGGAAATTTGCTAATATTCATTTCTTCCTTTCTAAAGGCACTTGGACACATCTAGCTTTAAAATTTCCCACTGTTGCCATTGAGGGTGTTAGGCTACTGTCCTTCTACTTGGGAAGGGGCCCACTCCCACACCTCCCTCACAGTCCTTCAGGGTCTTTTTCTTGGTAGTTTTGTCATTATCTCTGTTGGTGTTAAATTAATCTCTTTACCTCTATCCTTCTCTGTTTTGCCTTTCTTTCTTCTTCCACTTGAAAAGCTAAGTGTCTTTGAATAAGGCTTTCTTGTTTCACACTAGTGTTGGTGTTTGGACTGGGGAAATACTTTAGGCATGAGATTATTGCCAACAATCCTTATTTCTGAAAGAAAAGTAGGATGTTTCTTGGCAACACCATCTGTGAGAAATGGGATACTCCCAAACTTTTGGGAAAATTCCCTACTGCCAGCTCCCACACATCACATTATTTTTCCCTCTGTATTGTGTTGTCTCTTGAAACAATAACTTAATGTGAAGATGTAGAAACCAACAGAGTCAACTGCAAAATTTATGCATGTACTCATCATCCTGAGTGTGAGGACCACAGGACTGCCATGGTGACTGAAAGCTGGGGGTACAGGGCCCTACATGTGTCCAGGCATCACACATGTATGTAATAGCCTGGTATTGCTGTAGTATTCCCATTTGTGAAAAGTTGTAGGAAAAAGATTTGTTATGTGTGGGAAGAGCTGCACTTCAAACAAGTCTCAGTCAGGAGTGAGACTGCTCGTGATTCAGAGCTAAAGTCAGGACGACAACATCTGTCTTCCTGCCACCAGTATGTTCAGCCTGTAGTACAACACCAAGCTGTACATGGAGTTAAAAGACTCTGATTAAAAGCTGTTATGCAGTGTTTCTGGACATACTCTTTGATACTATTTTCTTCCACTCTGTGCATGAGTCATTTCTTTATCTTCAGGGAACAAAAGGAAGTGAGCAATTAATTTTTGAAGCTTGAAACAGGTAAACTAAGTATGATGGACTCAGCGACAACACAGCCTGTTCCCCCAGCTCTCTCCCCTCCAGCTTAAAAGCAGCTCAGAAAAATGAAAATGAACTACAAGTGTCTGAGATGGCAGGGAATGAAAAGACACATTTTTCATTGAACTCATTTTCTACACAGAACTTGAATCAAAAAAATGGAAATTAGTTATTTGGAAGAAGGGCAAGTTTTTTCAGCTCTCTTGGGAAATACAGAGAAATGGAGCTTGAAATTCTTGCTGGAAACGCATCTTTTGTGAGGGACCAGAGAAATTTTTAAGGGACAAATTGGAGCTGTGATTGATGGTTGTGGTTGTGACTTTTCAGTGGAGAGGAGAAAAGGATGTTTTTAATATCAGGTTCATGGAAAAATCTCATAAAATAGGGAAAAGAGTGGTAAACATGAACATGAGTATGACTCAGGGGATTTAAAATGTAATGCAAACCTAAAAATGTGACCAGTGACAACCAGGCAGACAAACTATAAATATAAATAGTCATGAGAAGCTGGTCTGATATAAATGGCCTTAGGAATTTGAGGGGGAAAAGAACATTACATTTGAGGTGTTGAACCCAAGTCCTAAATAAATGTTTGATACACTCCCTGGGTTGCATATTTCTATCACTATTTTTATAAATTTCCTTTCCAGAAGAGTTGTTCTGGACAGCATGTCTGAACTCCTGCATAACTCAGGTCATATAGTTTCTTCCAGACATTTCTGCATGAAACCCCAAAACTCGCACTTGAATTAGAGCCTATCTTTCAAAGGGCAGGACATCTTGCATAGAAGACTCCAGCTGATAGCTAGCAAAGCTCTAGTCATTTGTGTTTGCTGATAAAAACTTTCCTCCTGTTTTCAAGTTGAATCTTGCAACTTCATACACCTTAGACTACTAGATTTAAGAGCTCTTCAGTGTCAATTATTGACCCATCTTTTTGATGCTTTATCCCTGGTTCTCTACATTCCATCCATGGAGTATAAATGCAAGTACAGACTGGGTTATGGGAGGAAAAACCTCTATTTTTCACACAAATGTTGTCCACTGTTTGGCAGTTTGTAATATTGTGTTCAACAGACAGACAAAGTAAGCTGCAGAAGCCATTAGTTTAAAGAATAAAACTGTAGTACATGGAAATATTTTCCCTACTTAAGTGAGACACCCATGAGAATCAGTGATGTTTCTGGAACAAGACCTTTCCTATATACTTCCTGAAACATAGCTGATTATAATTATTTAAAATGAATAATCAATTAGAGAGGGGATTTTATTTCTTAGACCAACTGTGCTATGCACCTATCTACAGGCATAATATGAAAACAAAACAAAACAAAACAAAAAACTTTAAAAAATACATGAGAGAAGGAAATATTTATCCAGGTTTAAACATTTTGTATTCAGACTTATTTAAAAATTTAGTGGTAACTCTTCACATGGCATGGGTTTGGAGTCAAACTTATTTACTTATTTACTTATTTACTTACTAACTTATTTACTTATTTACTTACTAACTTATTTTACACAGTATCAGAATATTCTCATGAAACCAGAAGTCAGCCTGTGATCTATCATATGGAAGAAAATACTAATTTAAGATTCTTGACGAGCTCACTTGAAAGCATTTGTGTGTGTGTGTGTGTGTGTGTGTGTGTGCAAGATTCCCATTTTTACCTCTCAGAATCTGAATATAAAAAAAATCATATGATCTAGGGTTTATTATTATTATTAAAGCTGAATCTAATTTGAGAATAATTCTATCTAAAAGATACAATCCTAGTTTCAGCCACATGTGTTAAAAGTTAGATATTGCAGTTTTTCCCTCTGAGCATTACAGTTCTCCTGCCTGTATTGCACACCTTAAAAAAAAAAAAAAAAAAAAAAAAAAAAAAAAAAAAGTGTCCCTTTTTGCCAGAATCCTACTAGGAAGACAGCTCACATCTGACAGGCATATTTTCTTCTTGCTCTGTAGAAATGTCTGTTTTTAGTATAAAATAATTACCATGAGTGTATTAGTTTGCCTGGCTCAGGTACTGCAGACACTGCAGCCTGGACAGATGCTTAATGCACGTAGCCACATTTCCTGACAAGTTTGTATACAGCCACAGACGAGTCTGCAAAAATATAGCGATGAATTCCTGCAGATGGATAGAGATAAAAATTAAAAATAATGCCTTAAGAAGAACAGACATCATGAGATGTGTCTAAATGATTTCTGTCATCTTCACTATTGATAGCAAGCATTATCTGGATCTATGAATCAGATTCTGTGAAACAGTTCACACTCCTGAAGGGGAGGTATCTTTGAAGTTTCTTCTCATCACTAAGGAGGATTTTCACTCTATGGAGTACATTATTGAAAGGTACCTCCTGCAGCAGCTTTTCATTATTCACCCCTTACTACCCCCTACAACCTTCCCATCAGCACCTTACCTATGGTCCTACAGGATGCAATGGGAGGTGGGGAGAAAGCCAAACACCTCTGAAGGTAACTGGTCCAAGTTCTGCACCAGGAATATCATGCTGAACTGAGGCAAATACAGGAAAAACACAATTACCCCTTTTGCATCCCTGGCTTATTGAGCCTATATTGACGATGGCCCCAAAGAGAGATGAAGTATTGCCAGGTTTGTTTAAAGTACTGCCAGTGTCTGCCAGCCCTTGATTCTCTCTGTTACATTTATTATTATTATTATAGAACATGCTAACAGCTTCTTTTGCCATCCAACAATAAATAACCCTCTTCTCTGGTGTCTCTTGGAGAGGCATCTGCTCAGTGTAATTCTGTATTTCAAGCCAGGAGCATGATGTGGATCCTTCACCATTTAGTGATACCTGGTAAATGCTCACTAGAGAGACTTTCTTCTCCCTTTTGCAGTACTTTATGCCTTACATATGATTTAATGGTGATCTCTTTCAGATCAGAAGTGATCTTGAATACATTGACCAAGAAGGATTGCAGATGAAAAGATGAAAGCTTTTAAGAAATTTATGGTCTCCAGAAAGTTTCATTTTGTTGAAACAGGATGTTTTGATGAAATTTCAGTTCATTGACAGCACGTTGAAATACTTAAATAAAAAACTAAGTCTTTGGTCTCAGAAAGCATTTGAGGGACCACCCAGACAGTTTTAGCATTAGTGTTACCTGAGATAATTTAATATAATTAACTATGACATTAGCTGATATGCTTAAATTTGGAATACCAAATACTTTCTGATAAGAAAGCCTCAAGTTTTTGGAACATTCTGTAGTTCAAAAGTGATCATTGGATGTTCTTCTGGGTTTCATTAAATCCTTGGATGGACTTGTTCCCCTCCATTTAATAGAAATACATACAGACTCAAATAAGCAAGGCATGTGCTATGATTACCATGTTAATCCAAGGGTTTTATTTTTATCCTGTTTTTGCTCTCTTTTTCTTAGATATACACATTGCCTCAGCTTAGACAAGTAAGCATTTCAGTGAGAGGGTCTTTCTTTTATTAATATATGGTATACGTTATGTGTACCATTTGTGATGGATATTACAATGCCATACATACATACTCCCCGCTCAAAGAGAAAAAAATATAACAAAAGAAAGCATTATGTCACTTGCACTCTTATCTCTATTTAGTTAAAATATTAATTGTTTGTACTGCTGGAATTCCTAGGGACTCCTGATCCTAGCCTCTGGGTCAGTTGTGTTACACACTAAACAAACATACAGTAAGAAGACAATCTCTGCTTCAGAATTTAGGGCTGGGGGCAAGTGCAAGGAAAGCCAATTTAAATGGGGATTTACTGAACAATAAGAACAATAAGGCAAATTAATCTGTTTTTATACTATTGTGTATTTTAGCTGTTTCACATTTGCAATTTAAATTCAGTTGCTAAATACTTCATGCTATTACAAAAAGCTTGATGCTACAAAGCCAAATATATTCAAATGTATTTGAATTATTTTTGCCCACTTTCACAGTGAAACTTGTATCTAATTCTCATAGCATTTTTAAAATATACATTATCACTATGTCTCTGCTAAGTTCCTCATCAAAACAAATAATCTCTATTTGCCATGCATAGAGATCACAGTGAAGGATATGCATTATATAGATGATAGATTTTCCAGGTAATTTACAAAAGTCTTATATGCTGTATAAACCCCCTGATTCTCCTTTAGCTTACATGTAAACAAGGTTGGATGCTTCTGCATGTATGCAACTGTTCAGGGTAAATAGTGCCCAGAACATGTCTTTGAAAGGAATTAGTATTTGTAGCATCTCTCCCAATCTGAGCAACCTTGGTCCATGCTGGAACAATTTACTATCTGACATTTTGACTTTGACATTTCTAGTACCCCTTGATAATGCTCAATACTTAGGGTCCTTTATACAGATGCTGTCTGTTCCACATAATGCAACATAATTCAGGGTCTCAGTGATCTCCTGATAGGCTAGACATGGTGAAGCAATTTGAAGATTTATTTATATAGCCTGGATTCAATGTAAATACTAGCTGTTATTGAAGACAGTTTTAAGAAGCAGATAAATCCCTGGAAGCGTACAGAGGAAATGGCAGTGACCTCTAACACAAACACTGGCAATACAGGGTAGGGAAAGAGCATAAATAGCAAGATAATTCTAATTCACAAAAAAAATAACACTAGAAACATGACTCTGAGATGGGAAAGGGTGGTTGAAGGGACTTTTGATACTTGATTCCCTCTGTTTGGGTTAATATGACTGTACTTTCTTTCAGAGTAGCCAGAACAGTTTGGAAGTAATGAAAGAATTTGTTAGCCATTCTTGTTGAAGAAAGAGATGAGAACACATTTATAACTGACTGACAAATATGCTGTGCTGATAAAGAGCTTTTCATGCACATTTGATATTTCTGCCTCCTGAAGAAAATTTACCGATGACACTTTGAATGGAAATGTTCTGTTTTCTAAGCTGAATGAAGTCATAAATAAATCTTTATGACTGTTCAGAAATTTAGTGGAAGTAGTGCTTTTCCACAGAAATGTAGAGATGGTGGTGTAAAACCAGGGATTATTTTATTTTTTCTGATTCCATTTGTTATGTCAGATTTGTAAAGATATAATACTTGGAAAAGGATTCAAGTTTCTAAATAAAATTAATTTTAATTTTAGTCACAGAGGATTTTGTTTGATGAGAAAGACAAAGTGTATTGTGGATCTAAAATATTTCTGAGGAAAGCTTAGAAAAATAATAAAGTGCTGGAATGCTTAAAATAAATCCTTCTTTAATCAAATAATTTCCACTCTAATTAATTTAGTAAAAAAGAAAAGAAAAGAAAAGAAAAGAAAAGAAAAGAAAAGAAAAGAAAAGAAAAGAAAAGAAAAGAAAAGAAAAGAAAAGAAAAGAAAAGAAAAGAAAAGAAAAGAAAAGAAAAGAAAAGAA